>JAPIWU010273506.1:0-12138 GCA_037576205.1 Pyrocystis lunula | reverse complement strand
AAATCTTCGTCTGAAGTGTGAGAACCATGTAATGGTTCACCTGTTGCATTACGCTTGGCAGGCAGACCGAAGGTCAACAACGCTCGGCCACTTGCTATGGTGACAAACTGCTGCTCTCCTACTGCATAGGTGACGGGCGCAGCATTTACATCAGCGCCAATAGGTACTTGCCACAAAAGTTGCCCACTCTCGGCGTCCATCGCAACAAGTGTGCCATCGTTGCTGCCGAACAAAAGGTTACCCGCAGTACTGAGCAGGCCACCCAGACGAACGTTTCCATATTGCTCATCGAACGTTTGCCGCCAGACTTCTTCACCACTGAATACATCAAGAGCTTTGATCATCAGCGATGCTGGTTTGTTTGGGACGGGGCGGCCGACAATGGGCGTATAAAAACTCCCGCGTCGGTACTCAACCGGTTGAGAAAAGAAATTCGACGGCATTTCCAGCACCGGCACATAGGTAAGTCTGGTGATCGGACTGAAACTTGGTGGCCACCAGTTTGTCGCACCCACGGACCCCGGCCAGACCAATACTCCATCTCGAGTCGGTTCAGCATCCGGGTTTTTTATTGGTTTACCATCCGCGGTAAGCGCTAGCGCCCAGTTCTGCGTAGCAAACGCTTTGGCGTTTAAAAACTCGCCACTAAGCCTGTCGAGAACATAGTAAAAACCATTACGGTTCGCCACAACAAGCCGTTTAGGATTCTGTGACCCTTCAGGAGCGTCTACTAACAAAGGAACTTGCGTGGCATCAAAACCATGCATATCGTTCGGCGTGGCTTGAAAATACCAGACCAACTCACCGGAATCTCCTCGGATCGCAAGAATGGAACTGCCATAAAGTTCGTCCCCGATCCCCGTGTTGTCGGCTTGCTGAATGGAGTGCCCCGTGCCCCAGAAAAGCAGGTCAGATGCGGGATCGTAGCTGCCTGTCATCCAAGTTACATTTCCACCAATGGCGCGGTCCTCATCAGACATCCATGTTTTCGCAGCGGGGCTCGCAACATCTGGCACCGTATTGAATCGCCAGTTCCGCTCGCCTGTGGAGGCATCATAGCTATCCAGAAATCCCTGTACCCCAGATTCCCCGCCCGCGACACCTGTGATAACTGAACCTTCGATTGCCAGCGGCGCCGCGGTGATAGTGTAGCCCAGTTGATGGTCGGCAACCTGAGTAACCCAGCGTTCCGTACCAGTAGCTGCGTTTAATGCAATGAGATACCCGTCGATAGTTGCAAAGTAAATTGTGTCTTCGAGTACGGCAACACCGCGATTGACAATCCCACAACAGGCGACCACATTGGATTTGATACTTCTTTCGTAGCTCCACAAGATCTTACCGCTCGTGGCATCAACTGCCCTTACTGTGGCGGGTGGCTCAGTGATGAACATAATTCCGTCAACCACGACCGGATTGGTTTCAAACAAGTTATACGATGTGTCAGCCTGGTACAGCCAACGCAGGCTCAGTGATTCAACATTACCGCGATTAATCTGTGCTAACTCACTGTAGCGCCACCCCGAATAGTTTCCAGAGTAACTCAACCAATTTGCTGACGCAGACCGTGTATTGGCCAGCAACTCGTACGGAACCTTTTGAACCTCGAGTGTGGGACTGTCGTTGTGCTCGCTCTGAACCGAAATTGAGCTCAAGTAAGTCATTATCTGCCATATACCAGGCCCTTCCAGATCATGGGCCGGCATAGCAGTACCGGCAATACCACGTTGAATGGTTCGATAGGTCTCCCAGTCCGATTTCAGGTTTCCAGGTTCGTTTAGTGCCGGACCATTAGCCCCTTCGCCACTCCCCCCATGGCAACTGACACAGTGCTTGCTGAATAGATTCTGTCCGGCTTCTCGGTCTTTTTCTGTTATGAAGCGAACGTTCGTCAACGAAATTGCCGGGTTTGGATTGCTAAGCAAATTTCCCAGATGGACTGGGCTTCCTGGTAACAGCCAGCTAAAAGTCTCCTCCCAGGTGACTTCTGGGAATCCCCCTCCCACTTTGGTTGCCAACAGTTCGATGCGCCAACCAACCTGGTCACGTGCCAACAACAATACGGATGACACCGCAAGCAGCAATACTACCGCGGCAACAGCAATCTTTTTCATACATTCCTAACACTTGCACAGCAACTTCGCCTGGAGAATCATGTTCCAGGAGAGCAATCGTTGCGAATGATATCAGATAGGTGTTGTATGAATTGTTGAAACTCCGCAAGTGTTTGTAGATTTTCGCTTGAGGAGAGTCGCAAGATCACACCTTGATCACGCTTTTGTTGCTACATTTGCTTCACAATTTATCACGGCTGGCGGGTGGCTATCTGCAATAATGGCCGGCCAAAAATCACCAAGCACGTACTCAGAAAAAGGAAATTCTAAGTCCCATGCCCACCTCAAACGTATCAATCATTGCCAAAGTAATATTGGCTGCAGCTGTCATCATTTCGAGCATATTACTTACCGAGTTCGTCATTCGATTGAAAAACGCCTCTATTCTGAACTACGACATTGAGATGTGGAAATACAGCAAAGAACTGAAGCGAATCAGCGACAATCAGGTTCTTGGACATGAACATATCCCGTCTTCGAGTGCAGTGCTGCAGAATGTCGAAGTTAGAATAAACGAGCATGGCATGCGAGGTAGTCCTGTTTCGCAAACTCCGGAGCGACGGATTCTGGTGCTGGGCAGTTCCATAACACTCGGATGGGGTGTGGCGGAAGAAAATACTATGACTGTCTTGCTTCAAAAAGCCTTTAACAAAGACGGTGAGGAGAGCGTTGATGTTTTGAACGCGGGTATAGGCAACTACAATACGGTGCGCTACGTCGAAGCGTTCCTAGAGAGGCACACCGCACTCAACCCAACAGATGTGGTTGTTCACTATTTCATTAACGACGCAGAAGTATTGCCACCCCCCTCGGGCAATCCGATCATGCGCAACAGCCAGTTAGCAGTGACCGCATGGATCATGACGAGCCGTCTATTCAACGAAGGACAACTCGACATTGAATCTCACTATCGACAGGTCTATGACAAAGCCAGCGAAGGATATCAAGCGATGCGAGGGGCTTTGACTCGCCTGGCAACGTATTGCAAACAGAACAACATTCGGCTGTATCTCGCCATGGTGCCAGACATTCACAATCTTGATCCGTACCCATTCGAATTTATTCACGCAGACATGAAGCAATTGTCTTCAACTCTCGGCATTCGATACATCGACTTTCTAGACGATCTTAGAAGCGTCCCGGCAGAAACTATGTGGGCCATGCCGGGTGATCCACACCCAAATGCACTCGGACATCGGCTGATGGCACAACGTCTTTACACCGAATTGAAGCTGACTGACGAAGGCCAGCCAACAAAATGATCTTCTCAAGCGTTGTCTTTGCGCAGTTTTTCCTAGTTTACTTGATCGCCCACTTTCTTGTACCAACACGACTGCGGATGTTTCTAATCGTGATAGGTAGTACTTACTTTTATGGTTACTGGAACCCCTACTATGTTTGGCTACCTTTCTTTCTGACATTTGTAGCCTGGTTTGGTGTAAAGCTGATTGATCCGCAGAGCGACACTAAGAATCGACGACTGTTTTTGACGCTGACCATCATACTTCTACTTGTCCCCCTCGCAGTCTATAAGTATGCGAACTTCATCTACAATGATGTAATCGGCCTGGTGATTGACGCTGAAGGACTCATAACCACTGCCGCGCTACCGCTCGGGATTTCATTTATTACATTCACGTTGATTTCGTATGTTGTAGATGTTTACAAGAACAAGTTCCCGGTAGAGCGGAACTTCCTCGATCTCTCAGGCTATGTATTGTTCTTTCCCCAACTCATTGCAGGTCCAATTCTGCGACCACGGCAACTGCTACCTCAGTTGCACGCTCAATCCCATCAGGAGTTGAGTTATCGGGATCAACTCAAATACTGGATGAACGCCCGGTTCGTCCTGGGACTGTTTATTTTTACCGTTGGTGTAGTCAAAAAAGTCATCTTCGCGGATACCATCGGCGTCCCCGTTGATGAGGTTTTCTCGTCTGCTGGCAACAGCATGGACGCGTGGTCCAACCTGTTTGCCTGGTATGCGTTTACGATCCAGATTTACTGTGACTTCAGCGGCTACACAGATATGGCCATCGGCCTCGGGTTAATGCTACGAGTAAGGCTACCGACCAATTTCAAGCGACCATTCACCGCGCGCTCAATTGATGAATTCTGGCGACTCTGGCACATCACCCTTTCTAACTGGTTACGCGATTACCTCTACATCAGTGTTGGCGGAAACCGGCACGGCCTGCCGAAGCAAGTGCGTAATGTGCTGATCACGATGGGGCTCGGCGGCCTGTGGCATGGCGCTTCCTGGAACTTCGTCCTGTGGGGCATTCTCCACGGACTCGCAATCGGTCTGGCGCATACTGCGCGTAAGTTCAACCTTAAGACATTCACCCTGCCAACTTCGGTAAAGATATTTTTGACGTTCCACTTTGTGGTCCTTACCTTTGTTCTATTCAGGGCACCCGATTTCCCAACCGCTCTGCGGGTGTTCAGCGCCCCGTTTACTGCCGGATATGGCGATTTCTTGGCTTTTCTGAGCAGCAACGGTTTTTATCTGGGGCTGATGTTAGTGTTCTTGTTCACCCATCGATTCGATAAGCATTCCATATATCGCCTCTTTGTTCGTAAGTGTCCGGCGTGGATTTGCGTTGGCATAATTGTGTGGTTGCTGATACTCGCAATGGTGTTGAGCCACGGCAGTTCAGCGAAATTCATCTACTTTGATTTTTAGGTACGCTGTTATCGGGCGTGTTCCTGCAGAACCATCCGCACATGCTCCCCGACCAGCCGATAACCATCAGCCGTCATATGGGGCAGAAGCACGGCGCTTCGTTGGGGCAGGCTGTACAGGGCTTGTGGATTTTCCTGTGCAGCCAAAGCCCTGTGAGCATCCACGAATGGGATTTCGAGATCTGCTGCCAAGTCAGTCAGAAATGGGTGGTAGCGGCCCGGTTTTTTGCCCTCGAATTCTTCGACAGCCGGCATATACACGAGGTAAAGTTGTCCACCCCAACTTTGCACAACTGTCTTTGCGCGCGTCACGATATTCCGGTAAAAAAACAAGTTGTTATCAACCTGTGCTTGGCGCTCTTCAACATCGTTCTGCAAGCGCTGATCCAGTACAAACAATGCGGAACGGGTTCGTTTAAAGGTCAGGCCGTCTACGACACGCTGTACCCAGCTTTGTCTGATAGACTCCGCCAAGGCGACGATCGAAGCGTTGTCGGCATGATCAGCCTGAGTTGCAACATAGCTCGCCAGAACATCATCAACCGTAGGTTGCAGTTCTTTTAGGCCCCGCGTGTATCCAGGTTCCATATATCTCAGCAACCCTGGTGTCTCGCGATCCTTGCCGACCTCATACCATTCAAGGTCGTTAGTCGAATAGAACCAGAGCACGTGTGCAGGCTCTAGATCAGCAGCATATTCTAAAAGCGACGCAAGAGCATAGAGCGGCGAATTGCCGCTGAAACCGAGATTCAGCGCCGCAGGGTAGGTTTTTCTGATCGGCGCAAAGAGATTGTCCTCGCGCTCAACGCAGTGACCCATAACGACAGAATCACCCACACCAACGACGTCAATTTTCGGCTGGTTCCAGAGTCCATGTGGATTGTTGAAGCCAAACTCATCGCTCAAATATAAGGCATATTCTCCTGTTTCATTGCACAAAACCGTGTTCGTACTCGATATTCCCGCAAATACAAAAGTCGGCACGCCTTCCACTTCAAGAATCGACTGATAACTACCGTCGGGACCTGCCTGCCTCAGAAATGCAGGAGTGAATCCAGCCACAGTCGTATTACCGTCGCGGCTGAGATCTTTAGCAACTTGTAGTTTCGATCGATCGTCAAAGGGTTTGCCGGAGCTTGCTGCTGTATCAACAGCTCGCACCAGGCTGTCTTCTGATGCAAAGGCGATAATCAGTTCACCCAGAGAAACCAAGGCAAACGTGGAGAGGAGTATCGTTGCGCTTAGAAGACGTATTAATGGTTTGCTGAACAGCACTCCCAGCAGTAACGTCCCAAAAAGTGCTGGTACCAAAACCATCAAAGACGATATCGGCATTCTACTGGCGAGCCAGTAGTATGCTGCGACAGTAAACAAGCCAACCATGATGGCGACCACCACAGCAGTCGAGAGTCGTGCTAAAGATTCTGACACGAGTTGTTAGAACAATGAGTAAATAAAACTACCCTCGGCACTGCTGCCGATAATCACCGCCACGAGCAGGATTGTTGCAGCGATACCCAACGGGATATATAGGATATAGCGATTGGCGTTAATCAACGACTTCAGCTCATGCATCAGGCCGGATTCTGATTCCGTAGATTGTTGTTCTTGAGTCATAATTTTTCCTCTATTAATTTACGTTCTTGCAACCAGTCAAACACAATATCAGCAAGCAAGCGGTAGCCTTCTGGGTTGAAATGTCGGCTTCCGCCACAGGCCGTGTAAAGCTCGCAGGGATCGCGTCCTTTTAACACGCGGTTCATTTCAGCAGCTACATTCGGCTGCTGAAGCCCCCTTTCAGCCAGTTGGCGAGCCAACTCGGCGTATGTAGTATGGCCCTGTTGTAGGTTTCGAAGATCAATTTCACCAGGGATGAGAAGGACAAGCGGAGACTGCCCATTTCTGACTGCCTGCTTACTGAATTCAGTGAGCAGTGCGACGGTAACATCAAGTGCCTTAGAGGGATGATCCGATTTATAAAACCTCGCATGGGGCGCTTCGCCCTGTAAGCTTGCCAGCACACGATGATGCCTCAGAGATCGTACTATGGACAACGTGTACGGGAAGGTGAAGCGTGCCGCCGTTTCGTAGCGATCAGGGACGAAGTACTCCTCTGGCAACAGTGCTTCTGTTCTGAGAAAAACCTCTTCGTACTCGGACCAATCGAGCGTCGGTAGTTTGACAAGTTGCAAACTTTGATTTCGCAGAACATAACGCGGTTTAAATCCGAACTGAGTCCCCGCAACCAAGTCACGTAACTGATTGACGTTGCGGATTATGTTGTCTGCAAAGTGTCCCAGAATGACAACGGGGGCACTCGTTTTGTTCTCCATGTAACGTATAACAGCCTGGTCTGATCCATAACCTCTGACCCCATAATTAGCAACACGACAGCCCGTTCGCTGCGCAAGGACACTGGGGTAGGCATCTTCGGGAGCAACTTCATCACCCCAAGTGAAGGAATCTCCAAAAACAGCGATACAAGGGTTGGCTTTCAAATTTGCAGATTCTGGATCCACACGCGTACCGTCGCTCGCGTATTCGCCATTGCCAAACTCTCCTGGTGATGGCCAACCCAATATTGGATCACGGATCTCCAGATATTTCGCGTAGTCCTCCTGTTTGCCTGAGGGTTCATCCAACAGCAGATGCTGGGCATTGAGAACCTTGCCGACCAGATAGGCACCAAGCTCGATCGGTACAGCTACGATAACTATGACAAGCAACCAAATAATCACTTTAGTGGGGAGAGATGCATTCATTGGGCCATCGCATATTTTTTTATAAAGTGACAGACATATTCCCAGTGCGGTCGTAATTGCGCACGCCACAGAGTAACGCAAAGTAGAACCCACAGAGTGAGGGCAAACAACATAGACAACAACGCAGCAGCTATTCCGTTAACGTCTGGTGTCAAAATCATCTCATTCACCATGATGCCAGCCATGGTGACCAATACCCAGGCGGTGACTATCTTTAAGTCGGATGCCAGGGTTTTCAAGCCCAACTTTCTGATTGCGGCGGTAGATACCATGTAACGGGCCAGTTCGGAAAAGGCTAGTCCGGCAATCGCACCTGGAAAACCCCAGAATACATATCCCAACCAGATTAGCACTACCATCGCGGCCAGTTTAGCGGCGCTACCTATGGCAACCAACTTAGCATCGCCATGAGCCAACAGCGCCAGTCCATTTGATTGCTCAAGAATCTTAAAAACGGCGCCCACCAGCAGCAGCTGCAACATCCAGGCGGCATCTTGGTAGCGCTCATCGTAAAGCAGATCCAGTACCGCTGGTCCGCCAATCGTGAGCAGCGACAGCGCGAGGGTACCAAACACGACGAAAGGGTTACGAAGACTGAAGAATGCGACATTAAAGTCTACACCCGATTCTAGCTCCCGGCAGTACGCTGGAAAGATAACACTCTGGCCAAGCTGCCCCAAAACGGTCACCGGGATTGTCGCAATGACTACGGCGATTGAATAAACCCCCAGCGTCTCCATCGAAACAATCGTTCCGAAAGCCAGTTTATCACCCTGACCAACGCAGAACGTCAGAACGGTTGACAAGAAAATCCACTTGCCGAAATTGATAACCTGGCGGCATGCTTTCCGCTCCAGCATTGGCCTGCTGAACCGCTCAGCGACCCAAAAATGTCCGAGGAGGAACATCGCGCCGTACGCGACAAGCGGACCTACTACCAATGCTTCTACGGTGGGATGGATCACTGCTACGCTGATCATCGCTACGGTACTCAACAATTGAGTTGTTAACTCAATGAGCGTCAGCCGCCGCAGCCTCATATGTCTCCGTTCAGTGTGCAGAGCGATAGAATTAAAACCTGCGAACAGCGAGATCAGCCCAACTAGAGGGATCATCCAGGCAAGGTCATCGCTTTCATAAAATGCAGCGATCGAAGGCGCTGCGGCGACTACCAGCAGCCATAGAACTACGCCTCTGATGGCCTGCAGCGTCCATGCAGTGTCCAACATTTTATGGTCGTCACCGCGTTCATGCTGGATGATCACCTGCTGTATGCCGAAATCAGACAACATATGCAGACCCTGTATAATCACAGCAACGATGGCCATCAGGCCGAATGCTTCAGGAAAGAGTAAGCGAGCCAGGATGACACTACTGGCTAGGCGAATAACTAACGTTGCGCCATAGCCAAGTAACGTCCAAGCTGACCCTTGGCGCACTCGACTATTGATGGATTGGGACATTTAACTCTTGATCAGTGCAAAATCATGAGTATGAACGCAAAGATAGCTGCAGTGTTGAAGATTTGTAAACGCTCTATGTTATTGCCGGAAACAACACAAAATACCGCGATTGGTCATGGTCACTGCAACAGCAGCGACCATGGCATTTTAGGCTATTGTGAGGGTCCGTAGCCAGATATATCCGGCAGCGTTGACCCGTCCCATTCTCGTGCCGTCGGAATACCACCTGCGTTAGCAAACGGACCAAAGTCGACGCTTTGTCCTGCACCAGTCATTGCGTAAAGCGTATAGTTTCTAACCGTTCCACTATTCTGAAGAGAACCGTTCGTCGAAAACTGAGGGAAATCACGATATTGGATCACATTATCCCAGGTTGCATTTGTGACCGCCGCGTTCCCAAAGTTAGTGTAGGAATAATGCTGGCGCTGCACGATAATCGTTGGCTTACCAGCCCGCCCGCCTACGTAAGCATTGTTAGTATTGGTTGAAAACCTGAACCCTGTACCGCTGGATTCATGTCCGTTGAAGGCGGACTCCAACACAACAACTCGCTCAGTGTACTCAATACGAAACGGAGAATTTACTGCGTTGTGAACCCGCAGGTTTGCAAAAATGAAATCCGAATGGCGGCCCGCCCCCTGGTCAGGATTCGAATAAATACTGAACTGAGTTGTGGAACTCGCTCGTGTATCAATTTCACTATTAATAATGGCGATTCGGTGACAAGCCGTTGAACCGTTTTCGTGTAAGACGATGCCTCCTAGAATCGTTACGTTGTCAAAAAGTACGTCGCTGATTGAACGCCACGTCATCGGCGCTCCATTGTTGTCGATCAATCCTCCAGTCCAGCGAACTCGTCCGTTCGCGGGTACAACTTCACCCTCAATTCGGGTGCCGCTGGAAGCAACGACGTCCACATCGGTTCCTGAGATTGTCACGTTGCCTCGATAGGTACCCGGCGCGACGTTAATCTGGATATTAGATTGTTGAACTGCCGATTGTAATTCACCAATAGTACTGACGGACACCGTTGAACTGATTTGTGGCACTTCGGGCCATGCGATGGAAAAGGGTAAATCATAGCCAGCAAAAGAGTAGCGCTGAAAACCCGGTCCTGAATTTGTAGGTTGGCACTCAGCCCCATCACACTGAAGAACGGGCGGCATGGGCTGGGCGGAAGCCAACACCGACAGGCTCAGTGTCAGCAATATTGTAAAAATTCGGTTAGTAATGTTCATCGGGGAAGCCTCTCTCTTCGTATCTCTGATAATGTCTCTCGTGCTGCTACAGGTTACTTTGGTTACCTGCTAGCCATAACCCTCTCAAGTTACTTTCTCAAAATCGCACGTCTCAATGGTGATTATTCTAGGTATTGCAGGGTAAATCCATGTGACAGTAGTCACCTACTACAAAAAACCATCACCGAAGTGTGAACCAGTAACCGCGGTTAGACCGGAGAATCCTCAAATAGTGCCATCCCCATCGTGCGCGGGATCAAATCCAAGCTCGCAATCCGGATCCAAATACCTCGAAGACATAGATTCCAGCCGCCGTCAGCACAAACATGCAATTTGCAATGAAATACCTTCGTCTTTCCAAAGAGCCTTTGCGGCGTGCATCAGGGGTTTGGACATTACTTATTGAACCGATTATCGAAAGTCGCTGAGAAGACAGCTTTTGGGGATTAAATGCTGGGTTGATCTGACTGATGGCAAAGGGCACCAGAACTGCTGTACCGAGCGCTGCAAACACAACGGCCAGCATCAACATGGGCCGGTTCGGGCCAGAAGGTTCTGCATCCGTGGCGGGCGGATCAATCAATCTAAAGTTCGACGCTTCAGCACCGGATACAAGACGACTCAAGTTTTCACGCTCTAAACTGTCGAGTAAGCGCTCGTGCTGGTCACTTGCGCGCTGGTAGCTGCGCTGTAACCGGTCGTACTCAGATGTCAGTTCAGGCAAATTCTTAATGATCTGGCGCAACTTTGCAATTTCTGCCTCATTATGACGCTTACGCAACATCAATGTCGCAATCTCCGCCTCTGTCTGATTCAGAGAAACCTGAATTGCTTGATAAACGGGATTGTTCGATGGCGTTGTTCGCTCAGGCTGTGAGTTTTCCCTCGCTTTTAAAGCCTCAAGCAGCTCTCGAACTCTTATGACCTCAGGATGTTGATCTGTAAAGTTCAGCCGCAAGTTGCTCAGTTCAGCCTCAGCACTGGCAATTTGACCCGCTAACCCAGCCGCAGGCGCATTTGGATCGGGAATGTTTCGAGGTTCGACTGCAAGTTGCTGCTCCAGTTCCTGCAGTCGCTCCCTGGCTAATTCGAGCTGCTGAGATGTCTCAGACAATTGAGATGATGCAACTTGAAGTCTGTCGGAATAGGTATCCAGAGTTGGATGAATGTCATTTAAGTTCTCTCGGCGGAAGTTTGCCAAGTTGCGCTCAGCTTCACCTATTTCCTCTTCGGCCCGTAAAATCTGCTGCCGTAAGAAGTCACCTGTCGCTACGTTGGATGAATCATCTCCCAGAGTTATCTGCAAAAGTTCATCCAGCATGATTTCAACAACTTCTGTCGCAGCTATCGGGTCAGGGTAATCGAATGCAACAACATAGGTTTGTCCTGCCTCCCCCCTGCTGCGAAACCTTCGATTTCGATCAGGTTCGGAACGCGCGAACGAAATATTATTCTGTAGTAAGCGCACAACAGTTCCGAGCGAGTCCGTATCCCCTTGATACCCGTACACCCCTGTGGCACGTGCTATTTTTTCGAGTTGCAGTGTGCCCAGCATAGCCTCCTGAACGTAGGCGAAATTGTCTTCTACGCTAGAGTCCACGATCTGTGGTTCCAGAATTTTTCGAATTTCCGATGGCGGGTTAATAAAAACCCGCGCTGAAGCGCGCCAAGTATCCGCCTGCAGCGAGATGAAGATCCACCCTCCGAGTAGGACAAGTACACCAGCGCACACACCAAACCAGCGGAAGCGCCAAGATTGAACAACCAGGCCCAGCGCCATGAAAGCTCGAGCGCGAAGGCTTATTTCTGCACTCAGATCATTCATCGTCGAAGGCGTTTGCATAGTTAGATTTATCCGCAATTAGAATTTCTTCAG
>JAPIWU010272398.1:0-12150 GCA_037576205.1 Pyrocystis lunula | reverse complement strand
GTTCAGGCCACCCGGCGGACGCTACTTTGGCGCGGACCGTCCCCATGACCGCGAAGATTCTCGCTAACATCGGTCCTTCGAGTTCGGCGAGCAATGGTGCGCGCCGAAACTTCCCTGCGAAGCGCGTCCTTTCGCCCTTCCCGCACGATCCACCCCGCAGCGCCTCCAGACAACCCGCCCGAAACCACCCGCCCGCCGGAACAGGAACCAAAGCCTTGAGTGAATCCGCCCCTTCCTCCCTCGACAGCGCCAGCTTCGACCGACTCGTCCGGTCGCGGCGAACCATCAAGCCTCCGATGATGAGCGACGAGCCAGTTCGCGCCGAAGACCTCCAGGCCGTTCTCGAGAACGCGACCTGGGCCCCCAGCCACGGACTGACCGAGCCCTGGCGCTTCAAGGTCTACCGCGGCGAGGCGCGAGCCAAGCTCGCCGATGCGCTGGGGACGCTCTACGAAACGGCGCTCCCCCTCGACGAACAGAAGGAGGGAAAGGCCGACAAGATCCGCAAGATGCCGCGCCTGGCACCGGTCGTGATTCTCGTTTGTATGGAACGACAGAAGATCGAGAAGATCCGCGAACTCGAAGAGATCGAGGCCGTCGCCTGCGCCGTGCAGAATATGCATCTCACCGCCGCCTCGCGGGGCTTGGGCGCCTTCTGGTCGACACCGCCCTTCATCTACAAGCCGGAGATGAACGAGTGGCTGGGTCTCGGAGAGAAGGATCGCTGTCTCGGCATCTTCTACCTGGGGTATCCCGCGGAGCCCGAGAAGTGGCCCAAGGGCCGACGAAAGAGCGTTGACGACAAGGTCGAGTACATCGAAGATTGAGCGGGGACCGCGACGCTACCGCGGGACACGTGATGTGCTTCGCTACGGTTGAGTCTACATCGATCGTCGATCTCGCAGTCGCCGGTCGAACAGCAATCAGGTGACTGTCACCAAGGGACTTTCCTTGAGGGACTTTCCACAAGTGACTTTCCTAAAGTGACTTTCCCCAAGTGACTTTCACGAGGCCGGATATCGGACGACTCCAATGACGAGACCCACTCAAGGTCCGACAGTGACCGACCAACTCCGAAAAGACATCCTCTCCGGCCATTTTCCGCCGGCGACGCGGATCGTCGAGCTACAGCTGACGGAACGATACGAAACCGGCCGCGCGACGGTTCGCTCGGCGATCGTCGAGTTGACCAAGGAAGGCCTTCTTGTTCGGGAAGCCAATCGCGGAGCGACCGTGCGCTCCTTCAGCCCGACCGAAAGGGTGGAAAATTACGAGGCCCGCGCCGCGATCGAATGCCTGATCGCCCGACGTGCGTCGGAGCGGGGTCTTCCCGAGGAGCGCGCCGAGCTCGCGAGCCTGCTTTCGAAGATGCATGAGGCCGCTCGCGAAGATCAGCCCGAGAAATTCGCGGAGATGGGGCTAGCGCTCAATGTGTATATTCGGGCGATGGCGCGCCACAGCGTCGCGGAAGCCCTGATCGCGGCGATGGTCAACATCACCTACCAGGTCTCCCCGCCTCTCTCGACCTATTGGGACCAGAGAGTAAAGTTCGCCGAGGAGGCGAACGCGATCGTGGAGGCGGTCATCCGCAACGATCCGGACGGGGCCGAACGCGCCGTTCGTGCCCACTACGCGACGATCATCGAAGTTCTACGCTAGGCGACGACTCCGGTTGGGAGTTCGAAGTGCACGGGCGGGTTCATCGCGCCGCCATCGACGGCCAACATCGACTGCCGCCGCTGGTCGCCTTTGGCGCCAGGCGCGGCCAGGAGGACCTCATGATCCGGACACATCCATTCGCTCGCGCCGCCTCGCTCGCGCTATTCGCCCTGCTCGTGTGCACGGGTGGATGCACGAACACCCTGCTCGGGATGATGGAAGAGCGGGTCGAAGAGAACATGCTCTCGGACCTGACGACGCCGCTTCCGGACGGGCTACATGTGCTCGTCTGCGGAGCCGGCGGGCCGCTCCCGGACGAAAAGCGATCGAGCGCGTGCCTCATCGTCATCGCCGGCGAGACGGTGATGCTCGTCGACTCCGGTTCCGGCGCAGCCCGAAATATGGCCCTGGCGGGCCTGCCCCCCGGTCGGATCGAGCGTGTCTTCCTGACCCATTTTCATTCCGATCACATCGACGGACTCGGCGAAGTCGCAACCCTGCGCTGGGCCGGTGCCGATTGGGAGGCGCCCCTGCCCGTCCACGGACCCGACGGAGTCGCAGAGATCGTCAGCGGACTCAACCTCGCCTATCGCCGGGACCAGACCTATCGCACACAGCATCACGGCG
This sequence comes from Pyrocystis lunula, assembly GCA_037576205.1. Lineage (NCBI taxonomy): Eukaryota > Dinophyceae > Gonyaulacales > Pyrocystaceae > Pyrocystis > Pyrocystis lunula. Next base: position 9,864 of record JAPIWU010272398.1, on the reverse strand, counting down.
TCGAAATCACGCCCCCGTCCTCCGCCGGGCTCTCCGCCTCCGCCTTTCGACTGCCCGCCCCGGGCGCGCGGCCGGTCGTCTTCGAGACCGGAGCGCTGCGAGTGACCGCCTTCGCCGTCGACCACGAACCCGTCGTGCCCGCCGTCGGCTACCGCTTCGACTACAAGGGACGATCGGTCGTCATCAGCGGGGACACCGCCAAGTCCGACAACCTGATCGCCGCCGCTCGTGACGTGGACGTCCTCTTCCACGAAGCGCTCTCCCGGGAACTCGTCGGCGTCATCAACCGCTCCGCACAGAACGCGGGCAACGCGCGGATGGCGAAGATCACCACCGACATCCTCGACTATCACGCGTCGCCGGTCGAGGCCGCCGAGTCGGCCCGGGAAGCCGGCGCCGAGGCCCTGATCATCTATCACGTCGTCCCCCCGATTCCGGTTGCGCCCCTCGAACGGATCTTCCGAGCCGGGATGGGAGAGGCTTTCGAGGGCCGCATCGAGATCTCGCAGGACGGTACCTTCGTGTCGCTCCCCGCCGGGTCCGAGAAGATCGAGATCGATTGAGCCCCAGGCGCTCGTCCCGCCGGGTTCTCGGCGCCGGGATCGGCTGAACCCGACGCGCTAATCTCGCCGCATGCCCTATATCGAGAACCGACTCGTTCACGATGCGGACGCCCACGTGATGGAGACGCCGGATTGGCTCCGCGACCACGCCGAGGCTTCGATTCGGGATCGCATCGATAGGCCGGGCTACGTCAACGAGCTGCGCCAGACCGGCGACAATGAGCGCCAGCTCGCGGATATCGATACTTCCTTCGCCCGCATCAGCGAGCGCCACGGCGAAGCGGACTACCGCGCCGACGAAGCCGCAGAGATCATGAACCGGAAGAATTTCGCGGCCACCGGCGGATTCATCCCGACGGACCGTTCTCGCGCCCTCGACCTCATCGGCGTCGCCAGCCAGCTGATCTTCAACACCTTCCACAACAGCCGGCTCTACGAATGGGAACAGGGCGACGACCTCGATTTCTCCTACGGCGTCGCGCGCGCCCACAACCGCGCCATGACCGCCTTCTGTTCGGGGGACCCGAGGCTACTCCCCACTTGTTATGTGCCCCTCGCCGACTTCGAGCGAACGCGCAAGATCGCACAGGAATCCGTCGCCATGGGCGCCGCGGCGCTCTTGATCCCCAGCGGATGCCCGAAGGCCCACTCGCCCAGTCACCTCGGCCTCGACCCCCTCTGGGCCATCGCCCAGGAAGCCGAAATTCCGATCGTCTTCCACGTCGGCGGAACCGGCCAGCTCATCGACCCGAACTACTTCGAGAACGGCCTCCCGGTCCCGCCCGACTTCCACGGCGGTGAGGAGAATTTCCGGTCCGTCGATTATATGGGCATCCCGGGTCCGCCCATGCAGACCCTCGCGACGATGATCTTCGACGGCGTGCTCGAACGCTTCCCGCGCCTTCGCTTCGGGGTCATCGAACAGGGCGCCGTCTGGCTCCCGAGCTGGATCAAGCAGATGGAGTCGGCCTTCGACGCCTTCGAGCGCCACGAAGAACGACTACGAACGCTCAGCCTGAGACCGACGGACTACGTGAAACGTCAGATCCGCGCGACCCCCTACTCGACCGAAGACGTCGGCTGGATCACGCAGCAGATCGGTCCCGAGATCTGTCTCTTCTCGACGGATTTCCCACACGTCGAAGGCGGTCGCCGCCCGGTCGAGCGCTTCGAGAGGAGTCTCGGCGACGCGGATGAATCGATCCGCAGTCGCTTCTACGCCGAGAATTTCATCGACTTGATGGGCCGCGGGCTTCCATCGGAACTCGCACGGTAGACACCGAGAGAAACGCCGGCGCTGCTGGGCCGGGGGCGGGCGGTCAGATCAGGCAGATCCGCCAGACCCGTCCGATCGATCAGGGCTGAACGACGACCTTGCACTCCGTCGAGGGCTTGCGGAGCGCTTCGAAGGCGGCGGGCAAGGCGTCGAGGCCGATCCGATCGGTGATCATCGGAAGCGGATCGATTCGCTCCGCCGCCAACATGTCGACGGTGAGCTGATAGTTCTGGTGCGTGTAATACGAGACGAATTGCATGCTGAGTTCTTTGGTTCCGAAGATGAGCGGCATGAAATTGTCGGCGGCCATGCACATGCCCGCCGACAGGATGCGGGCGCCGCGGTCGACGATCGTCGAGATCTCGTGCACGACGTCCGGTCGCCCCACGCACTCGAAGGCGAGCATCGGGGCGTGACCCGTGATCTTCTGATAGGCCGGTCCGAGCTCGTCCTGCGCCGGGTCGATCGCCGCCGTGGCGCCGTAGCCGAGCGCCATCTCGCGGCGATGCGCCGAATAGTCGCTCACGACGACTTCCCGGGCGCCGAGGATCTTCGCCCAGATCGCGCACGCCAGTCCCACCGGCCCAGCGCCCACGATCAAGACGTCCTGGCCCGTCTCGAGTCCCGCTTTGTCGACGGCGTGCAGACCGACCGCAAGCGGCTCGACCGTCGCGCCATCGGCACTCGCGACATTCTCCGGCAGCCGAAAGGTCATGCGATCGCCGCCGAGCGCGTACTCCGCGTAACCGCCGCCGATCTCGCCGAAACCCGTCATGCGCAGCTTCGCGCAGCCCATCACGTCGCCGGTCACACAGCGCGCACACGCGCCGCAACTGATCCCGGGCATCGTGCAGACCCGGTCCCCCTCCCGCCACGGACCGTCCGGGCCCTTCGCTCCCTTCCCGACTGCCACGATCTCGCCGGCGAATTCGTGCCCCATGACCGCGCCGCGCGGCACCGCCCCGCCGAGCTCCGTCACGTGCAGGTCCGAGCCGCAGATGCCACACCCCTTCACCGCGAGCACCACCTCGCCGGGGCCGGGCTCGGGATCGGGGAGCGTCTGGATCTCGAAGGGTTGTCCGGTTTCCGTGAAGCAGGCGGCGCGCATGACGGTCTCCTCGGGAGCCTGCTCCGCCGCGACGGGCGGGCGCGGCGGCTCGGTGACGATGCCTTCGAGCGTATCACGTCGCGGCGAGCAGGCGATGCGACCCAGACCCGGTGGCGCGCGGTGGGCGGCGGGCGGCGGTGCGGATTTCACGATTCGCAGGCGACCCGGAATCGCGTATCGTCCCGCGGTGCCGAAAAAGCTGACTCTCACTGTCGTCGAACAATCCCCCGTCCGAAAGGGCGGGACGGGCGCGGATGCCCTGCGCGAAACCATCGAACTCGCCGTCGCCTGCGAGGCGATGGGATACGAGCGATTCTGGGTGGCCGAGCACCACAACATCGCGGGCATCGCGAGCACCAGCCCGGAGATCCTGATCGGGCAGATCGGCGCGGCCACCCAGAAGATGCGCATCGGCAGCGGCGGCGTGATGCTCCCGCACTACAGCGCCTTCAAGGTCGCCGAGAATTTCCGCATGCTCGAGACGCTCTTTCCGGGCCGGATCGACCTCGGACTCGGACGGGCGCCGGGCGGGGACCAGCGCACGATGGTCGCGATGTCCTACCCCGGGAATCCGATCGACGTACGCGCCTATCCCGAACAGGTCGAGGATCTGATCGGATACCTCGGTGACAGCCTGCCCGCGGATCATCCCTTCACTTCCCTGCGCGCCGGCCCGCCCACCGAGGGCGCACCCCAGGTCTGGCTGCTCGGATCCGGAATCGATTCCGCGCTGTTCGCGGCGCGCCGCGGCCTGCCCTTCAGCTTCGCCCACTTCTTCGGCAGCTCGGACCAGGGCCCAGCGATCGTCGAGCATTACCGACAGCACTTCCAACCGTCGGAGCAGCTCTCGGAACCCCTCGTCCACGTCGCCGTCCAGGTATTATGCGCCGACACGCACGAGGAAGCCGAATGGCACGCCTCGAGCATGAAGCTCGGTCGGATCCAGATGGCCCGCAATCAAGGCGGAACCGGCATCGTCTCCCCCGAAGAAGCGGCGGACCACGTCTTCACGCCCGAGGAGGAGCGCTTCCTCGCCCAGTCCGGCATGCGCGCGACCGTCGGAGATCAGAACGAAGTCGTCGCCGAACTCGACACGATCGCGACGCGCTACCAAACGAACCTCCTGGGCATCGTCACGATCTGTTACGACTTCAAGGCGCGGCTCCACTCCTATGAGCTACTCGCCGACAGCTACCTTCGCCCGCAATGAGCGAGTCGGTTTCGGGTGAACCGCGAACTCCGGTTCTGGAACGCGCCTGGGTCCCCTATGCAGTCCTCGTCCTCGTCGGCCTGCTCTCGTTCGCCCGAACCTTTGGATACGCGCTCTCGAATCATGACGACACGGCGCTGATCACGAATAGCCAGCCCTTCCTGCTCGATGCGGCCAACTTCTTCCGCGTCTACTGGAGCGATCCTTTCACGCAGATCGCCCCCACCGCCGGCGGGATCTACTACCGCCCCGTCCTCTGGCAGTCCTTCATCCTCGACGCGCAACTCGGCGGCGCCGATCCCGCCTACTACCACGCCTCGAACGTGGTTTACCACCTGATCGCCTCGGGGCTGGTCTTCCGCCTGCTCCTCGATTTCGGACACCCGACCGCGCGCGCCCTCTTCTTCAGCCTGGCCTTCCTGCTCCACCCTTCGCTGCTCCAGGCGACCGCCTGGATCCCCGGGCGGAACGACAGCCTGCTCGCGATCTTCGTCGTCGCGACGATCCTCGGCCTGCGAAGCCACCTCGCACGCGGCGGGGCGCTGGCGCTCGCGAGTACGATCCTCTTCTGGAATCTCACGCTCTACACGAAAGAAGGCGGACTCTTTCTGTGCGGACTCGTCCCGGTCCTGTTGGCCGCCGACTGGATGAAGACGCGTACGCTCCCCCGGCGCGTCATCCCCCTCGGCATCCTCTGGGCCGCATCCACGTTTCTATGGCTCGTACTCCGGCGCACCGCCCTCGGCGGGTTTCCGCTCTTCCTCTCCCAGATTCCGGGCAATCTCGAGATGTTCGTCGTCTACATCGGGAAGACGCTGCTCCCGGTTCAACTCTCGGTCGTGCCCTCGACCGAGGACAGCTCGCTCCTGCCGGGACTCGCGGTCGTGATATTCCTCGCCGGATCGATCGCTCTCGCTCGCCGCGGCCGCCCCGAAGTCTTCGCTCTCGGCCTGCTCTGGTTCCTCGGCGGCCTGGCTCCGGCCCTGCTCGCCCCGAGCATTACACGCGGCCTCGAACACCGACTCTACATGCCGATGATCGGAATGCTCCTGGTCCTGGCCGAAATCGTCCGGGCCGTGAGATGGCCCGTCCCGCGTCGGATCGTGGCCGTCGGCGCGATCCTGCTCCTCGTTCTCTTCGGGGCCTTGACCTCGCTGCGACTACCCGACTACGCCAACCCGCGCGCCTACTGGCAGAGCGCCTATCAGGACGCGCCCAATAGCCTGGAAGTCCAGGCCGGACTCTGCCGCGTCGAGATCATCGAAGAGCGGTGGAACGAAGCCTCTCGGCCCTGCCAGCAAGCCACTTCCTCACGCCCCCGCGATTCGGTCCTGCACTTCCTGCTCGGCTGGGTCTACCTCGAGCAGGGCCGCTTCGAGGACGCGGAGGAGAGCCTACGCGAATCGACGCGCCTGAATCGCGATTCTCCCGATGCCTGGCTCAAGCTCGCGGCTGCCCTCGAGGGTCAGGGAAAATCGAGGGAGGCTCGCTCCGCACGCGCCTTCGCTACGCCTCGGAGCGCTAATCCGTAGGCCGATCGCGGGCGGTCTCGCGCTGCTGGCTCATTCGAGACAATCGAGATCGCCTGGCGCGAGGTCGTCGGTGTAGAATCCATCGACGCCCTTCGCGTAGAGCGCACACGCCTCCTCTGGATCGTTCACCGTGTGCGCGTAGACATCGGTCCCCGCCCGCGTCAGCCGTTGCGGAAGTTCCGACCGGGCGCGGCGGGCAGGCATCACGATCGCCGCGAGAGCATTCTGTCGTGCGATCTCGACGACCTCATCATCGCTGTAGTGACTGCGATAGAGCGTGAGCAGGATCTCCGAGTAGCCGAGCGCGAGGACCGGGGCGTACTCCTCGTGCTCGTAGATCTGTACGACCAGTCGGTCGCGCAAGCCCGGGTGTGCTTCGGCGATCCGGGCCAGCGCCGCGAGATTGCCTTCCTTCACATCGGTGACGATCCGAACGTCGGGGTGCGCGGCGACCCAATCCGCCAGCCCCGCGAGGTCGAGCTGCTCCAGCCCCCGAACCGACCGGAGCGCTCTAAATTCTTCGAGCGTCCGGGCACGGGGCAGCTCGTGGTACTCGCTCTCGATCGTCTGCGCCCAGTCGTGAATCAGGACCAACTCCCGATCGCGGGTCCAGTTGAGATCGATCTCGAACCACCGAAAGCCGCGGGCGTACGACAACTCCAGGGCGTCGAGGGAGTTCGAATAGGCGCGCCCGCGAACCCGCCCTCCGGCATGGGCCACGAATCGTCTTCCCAGCGCCTTCGTCGGCGCGGCCACCGGTGCGGCCAGCGCCCGGGAATCGTCGTGAACCTTGAGGACGACCTCTTCGCTCAACTCCCCGGTGATCCGGTCGCGCAGCTGGAGAGGATAGTTCCCCGGCTCTCGAATCAGATTCATATCGACGCGCGAGGTGATGCTATTGCGCGCGGGACGACTTCGGCTCGGAAGGACCACGCCCGCGAGCAGAACCTCTGTATCCGGGCCGGCCCGAGAGGTCTCGAGCCAGATCGTCGATGTCCCGTCGGGCTGCGGATGAAAATACTCTCCCGCGTGTACCTGCTTCGGCCCCCAGGCCGCGATGTAGAGACCCGAGCGAATTCCGGGTGGGCCTTCCTCGTCCGCCACGACGCGGCACGCCTCGCGCGACCCGAAGCGCGGCCGATTCGAGGACCGCACCGAATACTCCTCGCCGAAGAGGATGTCGTAGGTCATCAGGGCGTAGCCGTCCCGAATCTCTCCCCGCGGCTTCGCGCCTCCGTAGGCGTCGAAGGCATAACGTGAGAAATCGCTGAGCCCCGTCGATGCGATTCCTGCAAGATCGGCCACGCGGGGCAGCAGGGTATGACTCGGGGATCGGGTCGGCTGCTCGGGCAACGGAAAATTCGCCCACACGATCACCGGAGGCTCGCGCATCTTCGAAACGCTCCCGCCCTCGCCCTCAGCGAGAAACCCCGCTTCGCGATAGACCTGAAAATTCGCGCCCAGAAGCGGCAGATGGTCTCCGAACAAGACGACCAACGTGTCGCGGGATCCCTGGTCGAAATATCGAAGCAGTCGGGCCAGGGCGCGGTCCGCGCGCTGCAGGCTGTTGATATACGTAGTGAGCGGCTTCCGGGCGGAATCGCTGATGGGGCTCTCGACCCGGAGCGTCCAATCCTCGGGCATGTCGTAGCCGAAGGGGCCGTGGGTCGACATGCTGATGCCGTAGATGAATTGCGGTTCGTCGGCGGGGGCCTGCGATGCGATCCCGATCACCCGATCGACCAGCGACTCGTCGGAGACATAGCGACTCCCCTCGTACTCGGGATCATCGAAGTCCTCGAGGTCCAGGAAGGCGTCGAAGCCGAGCAGCGGAAAGACCTTCGACCGCTCCCAGAACGCACCGTGGAAGGGATGCACCGCGGTCGTCCGGTAGCCGCTCTCGCGAAACAACTCCGGGAAGGCCCGGACCGGTCGGCGAAGCAGGGCGTAGGGATTGGCGCTCGGCGGGAGGGAGCGGACGGGAAGCCCCGTCAGGACTTCGAATTCCGTCAGCACTGTCATTCCGCCGAAGGTCGGAACCTCGAGGGTGCCGAGCACGGCGCGCCCGGGATAGTCGGCTTCTACACGCCGGAGTTCGGGAATCGGATCTTCGCTCAGGCGGAGCCCGAGTCGGGTCGGGTCCCAGAAGGCTTCGGCGAGGATCACGATCACATCGACCGGGCGGTCGCGCGCACTGGACGGCGCGACGTCTCGGCCGGCCGTCAGGCAGTCGATCGCCTGCTCGGAGTAGGTCGGAGGCTGACGGATGCGCGGGGTGCTCAAGGCGTTCAGCACCGAAGAAATCAGAAACCCGTTGCGTTGATAGCTGAGCGCCTGGCTGAACTGAATCGGGGGCAGGAGCGGTCGATTCCGACTCTCACCCGGCGATCGGTACGCGAGCCCGTAGACCCCGACCGCGACCAGGATCGACAACCCCGAAACGCCGAGCAGACCGCGTTGTCCCGGGGTCGGATCCAGCGAGACCCAGCTCCTCGACGCGCGCCATCCCCAGACCATCAGCGCAACGATCGACAGGACGCCGAGAATCGGAAGCGTGAGGTCGCGCCAGAGATTCGGTCCGAGCCGGACCAGTTCGTCCACTAGAAAGACGTCCCAGGGCAAGACTGGACGTCCGAGAAGCAAGAGCTTCGTCACGTTCACGACCCAGAGCGTGGCCATCACGCCCGCGACCCCGAGAAGTGAACGCAGGGTGCGCCCCGTCGCGGCCACGAGCACCCAGCACACCCCGGCCACCAGCAGCGTATTCGCCAGGGTTGCAACGGCGCCGAGCGACTCGGAGGGGCCCGAGCCATCCGACGCGAAGAGTCGCGTCGCCGTCTCGAAGCCGAGCACGCTCGCAAGCGCGAAGAACAGGGACGCGGCGACGAGAAACAGGCTCCGCGCTCGCGGGGCCCGTCCTCCCGCCTTTTCCTGCGACGTGGCTGCCAACACGTCCTCCCGCCGAGGATCTACCCAGCCGGACCGACCGCGTGCCAGCGGACGGTCCGACTCGGCAGAGAAACAGTTCTCATGCGACCCTCGTTCGACCGCGTGGACGGCCGAGGCCAGCAATCGCGGGCGGCGAGTCGCCTATCCTCGCGGCGGCATCCCGTGAACCAGCTGCAGGAATTTCATCTCGGTCCCTGCACGGCGATGCTCGGAGAGGGCCTGATAGTCCGGGTCGGCCCACCACGCCCGCGCCGCTTCCTCCGACGGGAACTGGAAGATCACCATTCGTCCCTCGCGCTTGTCGTCGCCTTCGAGGGTTTCGGAGTGGTCATCGACCGTATGAAAACTGCCGCCGTGCTTCTTCAGGATCGGAAAGAAGCCCTTCTCGTAGACGCGATATTTCTCGGCATCGTGGATATGGAAATTCGCGACCATGTAGCAAGGAATATCAGCCATCGGATCGTCGCTTCCTCAGTCTTCGTACTTGTGCATGACCGGGGCCCCGGCGATGAAGCCGCCGAGCGCCTTACCGACGTCGGCCATCGCAGCGGAGGTCATGTGTGCGTCGAGGTCTTCGGCGCTCTCCCAGCTCTCGACCATCACGAAGCGGGTCGGATCATCACAGCTCTTGAAGAGGTCGTACATCTCGCAGCCCTTGTCCTCGGCGCGAACGCGCGCGAGCGCCGGTCCCGCGGCCTGCTGCACAGCTTCCGCCAGCGCGATGTTGAGTGAAAACGCCAGCGCCCCCTCCTCGATCACGCTCGAAATGTCGCTAGCGGTGTCGCCGGCGCGGTCGATCGCGAGGCGATAATCGGTTTTCAGCGCGTCGGGATCGGCGAATGTCGAGAAATCGTAAAACGACAATTCATTCGGCGCGAGGGCGAGCGCCTTCACCAGCAATCGCGACAGGATCTGGCCCCCATTCAGGTCGCCGAGATAACGCGTATAGGCGTGGGCGATCAGGCGGCTGCCGTCGCCGCTGGCCGCGTCCGCGATTTTCGCGGCATAGGCTTCCGCCGCTGGAAGAAGGGGAACGCGCGTCTCCCAGTCCGGACCGCTCAGGGTTTCAAGATCGGCTTCGATGGCGGGCGCACGGCTAAGACGATACGCTTCGAGTTCGCCCAAAACCGCCGACCCGGCATGACGCTCGAGACCGGCTTCCAGCTCGCGATAGGCCGGCAGAAGGTTGCGCAGGAAAAGAACGTAATCGTCGCGGCTCGCCTCGC
>JAPIWU010269078.1:0-12180 GCA_037576205.1 Pyrocystis lunula | reverse complement strand
TGTTCTTCTCTTCTCTTCCTCTTGTCTTCGCTTCTCTTCTCTTCTCTTCTCTGCCCTACTCTTTGCCTGTCTTCTCTTATCCAGGTTCCCTCGTCTGGTTCCCTCATCTGGTTCCCTCCTCTGGTTCCCTCATCTGGTTCCCTCATCTGGTTCCCTCATCTGGTTCCCTCATCTGGTTCCCTCATCATTGCGTGGCGCAGGCCAGACAAGCAGTTCGGCGCAGGCCAGAACAAATAGTGCGGCGCAGGCCAGAACAAACAGTGCGACGCACCGTCAACCCGCGAGAACATCGCGCGACGCATAGTGCGATGCAAGCCAGAACATCGCGCGACACGGGCCCGGGGGAAGCCGGGGGAACCCCGGAGCGCACACCCCCGGCGGGAAAACCCTGGGGGAAAAGCCTGGGGGCACAGATCGGGGGAAACCCGGGCTATTTTTTGCCACTGCTCCGGCCTATTTTTTGGATCTTGGATTTGGATTTGGACTTTTGGATTTTTGGGATTTTGGGATCTTGGATTTTGGGGACTTTTGGGATTTGGGGGACTTTTGGACTCTGGATCTGGGCGATTTTGGAATTTGGATTTTCGGTCTTCGATTTTTGGTCTGTTTCAAGACTCTTGTCGGACAAGAGTCTTGACGGTGCAGTCTGTTTCAAGACTCTTGTCGGACAAGAGTCTTGAAACAGACTGCACCGTCAAGACACTGTCCTTCTCAAGAGGCCCAACCAAACACACTGCACCGTCAAGACTCTTGTGTGCCATATTGCACACATGGTGTGTAAACCCCGAGGAGTGGTCCCAAGGCACTCCACCTCTGTGGTCAGAGGGAGTTGGTGATGGCAAACATGCATCTTCGCAGGGGAAAGGTCAGTCTAGTCACCACTCATTGCAGCCCGTGCCATCCATGTTTGCATGGGGGGGGGTCAATTTGATCGCCTCTCGTTACAGGCCGTGTGTGCCATCCATGTTTGCAGGGGAAGGTCAGTTTGATCGCCCCTTGTTACAGGTCGCGTGTGCCATCCATGTTTGCAGGGGAAGGTCAGTTTGATCGCCCTCATTATGGGTCATGCCATATCCACAAGCAGTCATGCACACAGCAGAGGGAGTTGGCGAGGGCAAGCATGCATACCATGCCACTCAAGTTGGCAGTGTCAAGACTTGCCATCCATGCTTGATGGCCAATGTCTTGCATTTCACTATAGGGTATCGAGGGCATTTGGTCAATGTGATTGCCCTCATGCATTGCAGAGCATGCCAACTCAGATGCCATCGTGCATGTGCCATTCAAAGTTGCCATGGGCAGGGTCAGCCAGCAGTCCTTGTGCAGTGCGGGGATTTGCGAGCATCATGGCGGTCGAGAGCTTGAGCAACGAGGACAAGTTCTCTGCCACAGTTGGGGAGGTGGTCGGACTGAGCCCCTCCTTGTACTTGCAGAAGCAGTTGGTGGATCATGAATGCCAGCAGGCATCACTCCAAGCAAATACTCACCTTGGTTCTGTGAGTTGGTTGCCAGTTGTGATGTGTGTACAGTGTGTGTAGGGAGGACTTCCAACGCCCATGCTTACATGCAGCCTTCCATTTTTGCACAGCCATTTTGTGTGACATGCAGGGTTGCATGGGCTGCAGAAACATGTTCACGCTTGGCTTCGGGGGCTGCCAAGGGGGTGCATTCCTCACATGTTTCCTACTGGTTCTGAGCCTGAGATGAAATTGATCGGGGTTGGGGAAGGGGGGAAGCGTAGGAACTTGAGTGGGGATCTTGATCCACTTCCCTGTCAGGCATTTGCAGATTGGTTGTCTGCCACATTCCCGGAGAAGGATGACGTTGCCTACATACGCACGCTGGCCGACCTCGAGGCCATCGCCGAAGCAGACATGGCAAGCACTCCTGCCATGGTGGTGCCAATTGGTTGCCTGGGGTTCTCGAGCCCTTGCTCCTTGAAGCCTCCTGTTGGCAAGGACTTGTTCTGCCAGTTGAAGGACATGATCCTGACTGATGGCTTCGTGACGGCCTCGGAACCGATCTTGGGGAGGGTATTGGCAGCCGAGCACTTGCCAGCCAACCCTGCCATGCTGACCACAGGGGAGAACCCACTGCCAGCTTTCAGCGTGGGCTACGTCAAAGGCTGCCACATGACAGTGATGCCCCCATCCATCAGCACTTGCACATGCTTCAGTCAGTCAGTGCAGTTCGGTTGCCCCCCTTGGGTTGAGTGTTGCCTTGGCGACAGGCGGTTGCCACAAGTGAGTTTCCATTGCCAAAGAATGTGCATAGCATGCGTTTCGTGCCACAGTAGGGCACCGCTCAGTCAGATCGCCTCATGCGTGGCATAGTGTGGGCATGGTCAACTAGATCGCCCTGTGTGTGCCATACTGGGGTGATGGTCGGTAAGATGGTCAGAGCAATCCATTATATTTTGTGTCATGTGACACCCTTGCCAGGCTTCGCCCGGTGCACCAGCCTCCTTGCCATCCTGCATGTCGCCTTCAAGGAGGACCTCGACATCAAAGTGAAATTCCCCACCTTGTGCAACTCCCTCAGTGCCATTTACATGCACCACATGGCATTCACCGACCGTGTCGAGGAAGGCCTTGCCAACATGAAGTGGAGCGCCCGGGGATCGTTGCGCAAGAGCAACAACTTGGTCCAGGTCTGGACGGGTGGACATGGAGGGAACCCATATTGCCACCGCACAAGGGTAGTTGAGGGCAGATTCAATTCGACATTGGCGTTCTGAAAGTAATTGCCCACCACTTGTCATCACTTTGTGTCCATTGCCAGCACTGGCAGATCTCCTGATGATACAGACATTCACATTATGTTGCATGTTCACCATTTGCCAAGCTGGCATTTGCGATGGCATTGTGGTGCCATGGAGGCCAGGTGTTGTGGGCATTGGCCCTCCCCGCCCAGGTCGCCTTCATGATCAAGAACCTCAGGCTTGCCACCTCGAATGGCTTCATTGGCCGGTGGAACAAGATGAGTGCCAAGGCACACCAGATCGTTGGCCGCAAAGCCCTCGCCCTCAAGTTGTTCCATGAGGCATCTCTTGCCAGTCATTGTGAGTGAGTTGCCATGCTAGTTCGATTGGCGTGCCATGCATGCGCAGAGGGGCTCGGGTCAGATGGATCACCGTGACTGGTGTTGGCTCAGGATGCATAACAATGGGGAGTGTCAGTGGGGTTGCTTGTGCATCATGTGCCAGATGAACGGCAGGGGCTGGGGGGGCATGCCATGCATGCGCAGAGGGGCTCGGGTCAGATGGATCGCCTTGACTGGTGTTGGCTCAGGATGCATAGCAATGGGGGGTGTCAGTGGGGTTGCTTGCGCAGCATGTGCCAGATGAACGGCAGGGGCAATGTCATGTCAATCACCCTTCATGCCAGTTCATGCCAAATGGGTGAAAAGAGGGTGCCACTCTTGCCAGTTGTGTTGTGCCAGGCAGCCCCTGCCAAGTGCCAGGATTCCATCTTGGAGCACGTGGGCAAGATGACATGGGCGGATGCTGTCTGGACAGAGGACATATTGGCGTCCAAGAAGATCTACCCAGGCTTCTCCTTCACTGCCAAGTCCAAGCAGTGGACCACTGCCAACCGGCTGAAGACCACAGAGCAGAGCATGGAGTGCTTCGTGGACCGGATCCAGACATGCCATGAGGCAACCCTTGCGGCAAACCGCAAGCGCTGGGATGTTGCCAGCACAGAGGCAGTGTCGGAGCGTGCAGCTTTGTTGGTGGCGGTTGCCAATGAGGTGCAGGCAGCCACACCCGTCAGCACTGAGACCATCCAGAAGGGGTGGATCCTGCCATGGTCCAATGGGTGCCACCACATCGATGGGGAGCTCCAGGTTTTCTGGCATGTTTATTTTGAACAGACCAATTGCCATTGTGGTGCATTGCCATCTTCGTGTGGACAGACCCTGTTGCCAGTGTGAGTCGGTGAATGAGTCGGTGTTCAGTGGCACGAACATAAATACGTGAATAAGTGGGTGAGGGCTGAGTGCGTGAGTGAGTGGGTGAGTGCTTGCACAGATGAGCGACTGCATGGGGAGTGGGTGAACGAGGGGTGGGTAAATGGGCGAGTGAGTGGGTGAGTAAGTGAATAAGAGAGTGAGTGGCTGCATGTGTCTGTGAGAGAGTGGGTGTGTGTGAGTGGCAGAAAGATGGAAACATATGGAGAGACTGATGGAGGGATGGAGAGTGTGTGTGGGTCTTTGTGAGTGTTGGCTTGGCCACAAGTTGGTGGCCCTGCAGACTCGCTTTGCCATCCATGGTTTGCCCAGACGGGTCTGTTTGCTTTCACCATATGAGTTATCTGTGTGTGTGCACATGTGGGTGCAGCAGGGGCCTTGCTTGCAGGGGGGGCTGCCAACTTTGTTTGGTGTTGTTGGGCGTGTGAGCACCATTGTATGTTTGCCAGGTGGCCTTGCTTGACCAGAGCGATGACTTCGTGCCACAGCGCTTGCCGACCATGAGGAAGCTCTTGGATGAGTTTGCAGCACATGTGCCAGTTCCGGCACCAGCACATGCCAAGGAGGCCTTGGACGCAGACCACTTCCAACTCCTCATGAAGCAGTTGGACTACGACATCAAGGTGTTCGAGAACTGGGAGCGCAAGTGCCAGCATGTGCATGTGGCAAGGTTCCATGCCAAGAAGGCTTGGAAGCTCGAGCGGTTGCAGAAGGCAGCAGCAGCTGCCACCGCCTACATCAGCCAGACCATGCGCTACCATGTCTGGACCAAGAAGGCCGAGGATGTCATCGCAGATGTGATGTCATTCCGCAGGGAGCTCATGCAGAAGTTGGGCGCCACAGACACTGATGGCATCCCCATGCTCGTGCTTGCCAACATGGCTGCGCCTTGTGAGATCAGCAAGAGCACCCAGGACAGAGTCCCCGCACACAGTTTTTGGCCAGTGCATTGGTTGGCATTCAGTCTTGCCACATACAGTTGGGCCCAATGGATCATTGAGGGCTTGGTCATATGGATCGCCTGGAGCATGCCACGGTTGCACACAGCTTACCTTCTGTGCTCACCATTCATGCCACATGGCCACCCCAAGCTTGCCATTGGCTTGCCTAGCAGGTTGCTGTTTGCACGATGCCCTTTTGCCAGTTCGTCGTGCCATGCAACACACGTGGGCATCACTTGAAGAGCCACATGCCACACACATGTGCAGATGCCTTTCCAGCAGTTTCATTTGCCAGGATGCCATGGCCGCAGTCCTCAATTGGTCCTTGTCGGACAGCATGCAGAGCTGTGCCATCGTCCTCTACCCCGTCTACACCTACAACCGGGGCAAGCTCTTCTTGGAGGAGGACAAGGTGACCCAGATGCTCACCCGAGGCAACAACAACATCGATTGCCAGTTCAGCTAGGCTTTCATGAAGCAGTGCGACCAGCGGGACCAGCGCCCCATGGTTTACCCTGGTAGGCTCATCTTGCCAAGCCCCATCGAGCCTGCCAAGTCCATGTGGTGGGCGTCTGACTTGCGCCGCAACCGCAGGACTGCAGAGGTGCTTTATGATCGCCATGAATTGAGCGTTTCGTATAGTCTCATGTGAGTTGCCTCCTGCCTGCCAGCATTCTGATAATTGTCAGGCTGGTCCGCGTGACCACCTAGCTGCAATTGGTTTGCCCAGCAGGATCGTTTGCCTATAGTTGCCACCCTTGCTGTGTATTAGTGACACCATTGCATTGTGTATTGTTCATTGCAGGTGCCACAAATGGCAGCGAAGGACATGAGGACCGTGGAGAGCATGTCGGCCGATGCCTTGCCAGAGTCCACTGACACACGGGATGGTGTACATGGAGCTGCCAAGTACATGCAGATCGGTGCCAAGGCCTCCTTCGAACTGCTCGATTGTGCCATCAAAGGCTCGGGCATCAGCAACACCAGGGGACTCATCATCTTGGACTTGTGGGCGAGGGTCGGAGATGCCAGCTCGGCCGCATCGGGTGACAATTATTTGTGCCATGGTTCATCCACTTTGCGAGGGTGTGTGGTGCTGCTCAGGGGTTGATCAATGGCAGATTGCATTGCCACATGGGGGGGAGGGGTAAAGTACCTTTTCAGGTCCATCTTGATTTACCCACATCTGATGTTGTGGATCCATGCTTCTTTAAACCACGACTTCAAGCTTGGCCCCAGAAGCCCTTGGGGTGCCCACTTTGAGGGGCAGATGGGGGGCAGGGCCAACGGGAAACCTGATGGGGGAGGGTTACTGATCTGCCACCACATGGTTGTGCACATGGCCAGGTGCTTTCCCGAGTGGTTTACAGAGCAGGCGTCCAAGTGTGCCACACATACACATGCCTTGCTTCCCAGGCCTTCATCCAGTTGAAGAGGAACACGGGCACCAACCTGTACTTCTTCGGTGCCCATGCAACTGCCACGGAGAGCGAGTATGTCCAGGCCATGCTGACACAGGATCTCACTGCCAAGATCATGACAGGGGACTTCACCGTGCCAGGGTACGACAAGACGCAGGCTGAGATGTCCGAGGACTTGTTGGAGCCCACCCCACCGAAGCCTGCCATGAACAAGTTGGTGATTGCCATGGCAGACAATGATGCCAGCAAGCTCATGCTGCCAGTGTCGGTGGTCAAGGACAGTCTGCTCTCGCCCGCATTCCTTCTCTCCCTGAATGGGAGCCTGCCTCTGCCACTCTGAGAATGGGGTTGTGAGTGGTGCCATGTAATGCTTGTGCATGTATCGGCTTAGCCATCACATGCAATGCATGATGCAGCATTTCAATAATGCCACCCTTCTGTTGAGGAATGGAAGGACCATGTCCTGTTCGGGAGGGAGTTCAACCATTGGCTTGCCACTTTCCTGGAGAAGCATGAGGTGGTCGACCCAGAGGAGGTGGAGAGCAGGAAGCGCCAGAACAATGGTGGCCTTGCCAATCCGAGCAAGAAGCCGAAGGTCACGAACTTAGCTTGCCAAGTCACTCGCGATTTAAAATCGCAGTGATTTAATATTGCAACGATGCGCATCGCAGGGATGCGAATCGCAAGCGATTCGGAGCCCTCCACTGCCAAGGGGGAGAGGCCATCGTGGCCAAGAGGTGTGGGCTGTCATGGCTGAGAGGCTGAGGCCATCGTGGCCGAGCTCCACATTATTGGCCCTCTGATTTCTGTGCGAAAGCATCTGCGATTTGAAATAGCGAGTTGAATCACAGCGATATAAAAACGCCAGCGATGCAATTGCGATGTGGGATGTGGGCAGGTTAAGGTCACGAAGGGCATCGTGCTTGCCAACACCATTACCGCTGCTGTGTTGCACCAGGTCCCCCTTGGCAAGAACCTGCCAGCCTTGCACATCCGTGTCGGGCCAGCAATCTACCTCGTTGCCACCCACTCAGAGGGGGAAGCCATCCTTGGTTGGCAGCATGCCATTGCCGGGTTCGGAGGTGGCAGCTTCAAGAACCTGAAAGAGGGGGACACTTCTACGGACGGCCACCCATGCCATTTCCTGTTATAGCAGTAGCTCTGCCTTGCCAGCTTGCATGCGCCATCTTTGACACACACACACTTGATCTTCAGTGCCAAGAGTGGCATGCCATATGCTCACCCCATCCTTGCTGCAAGGGTTGCGGTCATCATGCTTGCCCCTCATGCACACCCTGCCATCCTTGGTGCAAGGGCCATGGTCAGTATGGTTGCCCCTCCTGCAGGTCATGCCATCTTGGGTGTAAGGGTTGTGGTCTTGGCAGTGGGTTGCAGTCAGTATGTTTGCCCCTCATGCACACCCTGCCATCCTTAGGTGCAAGGGCCATGGTCAGTATGATCGCCCCTCCTGCAGGTCATGCCATCCTGGGCGTAAGGGTTGTGGTCTTGGCAATGTCCAATGCCATGTGTGCCACAGTTGGCCCCCCTTTGCCACCTTCTCACCAAGCAGTTGCTCAGCTAAGCCAGTTTGCACGTGTTTGTCAGTGCTTGCAAACCAAACAAGCCTGGGGTGCCAAGTCAAAGGTGCCATGTGCATGTGTACACCCACTCGTGCCTTGGCACTAGCATTCCCAGGATGCCAAGCGTGCCATCCCCTTCAAGCTCAGCAGCCACAAGGACTTGGTTGCCATCAACAATGTTGTGAAGCCGTTGCAGGAGGTCATGACAGAGCAGTGGGAAATGCACCCTGATGCCAAAGTCTCCTACCACACACTGCAGTTGGATGACTCTGCTGCCAAGTGCTTCACACTCATGCCCACAGGCAACATCAGGATCGGGTACCTGCCAACACCACAGGAGGGTGACAATGCCAAGATCACTGTGCAGAACATTGCCAGCAAGGAGAGTGTCAGCGTCTGGGAGACCCATGCCATGAACATCGTTTGGCAGGTGAGGTGGGCAACTCGGGGCCTCTGCCCTGTAAGGCCGATGGTGCGCCTCACTGGAGAGGTGGCCCTCAAGCCGGGAGAGGCTTGCCATTGCTCTGAGGCCTAGGGGGCGAGTTTGCCATGGCAACCTTGGGTGGGCTCACATTCCTTTCCTCCTTGCCATTCAGATATGCATCTTGGTTTGTTTTAGTTGCATGAGCTATCCCAAATGTTGAGCCCACCATCAGGTTGGTGCCATGGCATTGTTCAAAGCACGCCGTTGGGTTGTGCTTGGTTGGCGGACTTCCTTTGATGGCGCAACACTAAGCGCATGGTCGGTTGCATCGGCCATCTTTAACATCATGCCAAAGGGGTTGCAGGGGCATGGTCAGCAGGATCGCCCTCGCAAAGATTATGCAGGCCAATTGCCAGGGCATTGTTACACATGTTACAGCCATGCCATTCGCACAACGTGAGTTGATGTGGCTGCAGGGCATTGCCATCCAGGTTCTTTGCGTCATTGGTGTATCACCGTATGATTGAGGCCATCAGTGTGTTGCATACAATGTACAATCATACAGGTGCCATGTGGCAGACAGTGCGAGATATGAAGGGTGTGGGTATGGACTTGCAGTCCACACTTGCAGGCATGTGCCAAGCTCATTACAGACCCATGTGTCTCCATGCACCAGGTCTCGTTTTTGTTGCCAGACCCATCTATCTGCCACTAAGCAACAAGCGGCATTAACAGCATGTGGTTTGTTGGCGAACTTTAAAAAGAACAACTTGTCCAATGGCTTGCCGCACAGGTTGCTTAATTTTATGCACATTCATTCTTAGCACATATACATTCCTCGGCGAGGGGGGGGCTCTGGGGCAGGTCAGTTGCGATCGCCTTCGGAGGCAGGTCAGTTGTGATCGCCTTGGGAGGCAGGTCAGTTGTGATCGCCATTGGAGGCAGGTGAGTTGTGATCGCCTTGGGAGGCAGGTCAGTTGGATCGCCTTGCAGACAGTGGATGCCAGACATAATGCCATGCCAAAGAGCTTGCTGGTTTCAGGGAAACAACAGGCCTTGCAGCACATGCCACACAGAGTGACACAACCTTGCCACCAGGCATGTTCAAGTTGATCGTGAGTTGGGAATCTCCCTCACCAGCTCCCTGTTCACCACTTGTGTGGCTCACAGGTGGGGTGCCTTGGGACCACCCCCGGGGGTTTACGATGCCAGACCTCTTGCCACCGCACACACCTTAGACACAGTCATTGGGGTTGGGCGGCCTGTAATGGCCCATGTGCAGTGCATGGCTGGGGCATGGTCACTCTGATCGCCCCCTCCCCATGGATTCATGGCATGAGCTCTGTGCTTGACTTGCAGTGTCCTTGTAAACCCCCAGGAGTGGTCCCAAGGCACTCCACCTCTGTATGCAGAGGGAGCTGGTGAGGGCAAGATTGCGATGCGTGCCATGTGCCAACAACTGGCAGTGTCCTTGTAAACCCCCAGGAGTGGTCCCAAGGCGTTCCACCTCTGTATGCAGAGGGAGCTGGTGAGGGCAGGGTTGTGATGTGTGCCATGTGCCATACAATATTGACCACCTCCCCATTAATGGCACGTGCCACATGACTTACCTTGTCAAGCATGGTAGTGAATGATATGCAGCAAGCGATCACAACTGACCTGCTTGCCAAGGCGATCACAACTGACCGGCCGAGCGATCACAACCCTGCCTGCCAAGGTGATCGCAACTGACTTGCCTGCCCGACTTGTTGGCCAAGGCGATCACAACTGACCTGCCTGCCACAAGCGATCGCAACTGTCCTGCCTGCCAAGGCTATCACAACTGACCTGCCTGACAGGGTGATCACAACTGACCTGCCACAAGGGCGATCCTGTCAGACACTGCCATGCCATGCAAACACTTGATTCCCACAATGCAGCGCAATGGCATCGTTCATCCAAAGGCGATGCCACATCCAGGGCAATAGCGCCAGGCTCGTTTGAGCCTTTTGGCACCACAATAAGGGCAAAACTTGTGGGTGCCCTCAGAGCTCGAAGATGTTGGCATTGACACCGGTGCAGGCACTGGCAGATCCGCCTCGCCTTGGTCGGCAATGACAGGGAGAATTGGCCCAAGCGCCTCTGCCATTGCTTGCCTCTGCCTCTTGGCACTTGGTCGGTCATATGTCATATCCAATGTCCGGGTGCTGGTCCCTGTAATGCAAGACACCAATGCCGAACTGAATTTGCTCGCCTTCAATACAGTAACTGTTGTCTTTTTTGAAAGAGTGCGTGCCCACCTTCTCCAAGTCGACATCTTCCCAAGGGTGTTTTGTGTGTGCTGCCCGGAACTTGGCACGCTCTCTGGCAAGGTAGTCGGCTGCCGCCCGAATATGCTTTAGGAAGGCCCGCTCTGTAACTGGGCGTCGCCAGGCCCTTTTACCGTTCCGGGCAAGGCCGGGGAAGAGATAATCGTCTGGCAGCAAACTCTGCCCTTGAAAGGGCCATCGAATTGCACTTGTCACAGTTGGCAATGGTGTTGCAACCATCCATGTGTGCAGCAACTGTGCAAACTCAACTGGCAAAGGGACTGAACGGGCCTTGGTCTTTCCATTCACCCGAGGTATTGACACGGTTGGCAGACCAGGGGAATCAGGTGATAAGTTTGAAAACCATGAAACTTGTGCATTCCTGGCACAATCTGCCCGCTCGCCCAAGAAGCATTGCACCAGAATTAGCACAGCTGCCCAGGGGTGACCAAGTACCAGAAGCACTTTGAACAACTCCCCCACTTGCCATGCCTCCAATGCCTCTCGGCCACCACGTGGTTCCTGTTGCTTCATTGACATGTTGTGGCACCGTGCCAAGTGGGCTTGGCAACAGAATCGAACACTTTGTGAGTGGCCACGAACAGGTCGACAAAGCTCTTGGCAAATGTCTTTAGGTGCCAGCCGCAAGTCCATGCCCACATTCTTCACATCTCGCCCACTACGGCAGGCCTTATAGGCACATGGTACTTTCACCCTGCTGTTGGCATGGCGTCGGGGGCCTCGCCTTTGGCGAGCCATGCTGGCGTCAGAGGCTTGGAGCAACAGATGGCAGTGCGAAGACAACTAACAATGATGGCAGTGCCAAGACAACCAAGAGGACACAGTATTCTTAAAGCAGATGTGGTAGGGCATGCCCAGACAAGCAACAGTGATGCACCAAAGCTTTCCCTATTCAAATCGGGCGGGGGTGTCATCTATGTTGTTGGCAATCATGCAACTTGCCACCTGCCTGCCTGACCTGCTTGCCACCAAGGCGATCGCAACTGACCTCCCTGCCCAAAGTGATCACAACTGACCTGATTGCCCAGGCTATCACAATTGACCTGCCTGCCAAGGCGATCACAACTGACCTGCCACAGGGGCGATCCTGTTGGACACTGCCATGCCATGGCATTGTTCATCCGAAGGCAATGCCACATCCAGGGCAATAGTGCTTGGCTCATTTGAGCCTCTTGGCATAGTCTTTTCAGACAGACTTGCAAACAAGACTTTGAAACAAGGCTTTGGGCCGAAAGTCTTGTTTCTGTGGCCCGGCGTGCAGGCGGAATCGGTTCCGAAAGCGGTTCTGCTTCGCGGCGGGAAGCAGAACCCATAGCAGCAACTAACCTGTAACCTGCAACCTGTAAGCTGTCATAACCAGTGACCTGTAACCTGTAACCGGTTTTCCTGTAATCCTGTAACTGGGGGTTCCAAGGGGGAAGCCAAATGGGGTCGTTGGGAAATCAGTGGAAAATCAATGAAAATCGATGAAATTTGATTAACAATCAATGCAAATCGATGGACATCCATGAAAACCGATGAAAACCGATGACAATC
>JAPIWU010266860.1:0-12191 GCA_037576205.1 Pyrocystis lunula | reverse complement strand
TCCAAAAATCCAAAAATCCAAAAATCCAAAATCCAAAATCCAAAAATCCAAAAATCCAAAAATCCAAAAATCCAAATCCAAAAATCCAAAATCCAAAAATCCAAAAATCCAAAAACCCAAAAGTCCAAAAGTCCAAATATCCCAAAATAAAAAAATCCAAAATCCAAAAATCCAAAAATCCTGAAGTCCAAAAGTCCAAAAGTCCAAAAATCCAAAAGTCCACAATCCAAAAATCCAAAAATCCAAAAATCCAAAAATCCAAAAAACCAAAAGTCCAAAAAATCTAAAAATCAAAATAAAAAGTCAAAAAGTCCAACAATAAAAAAACAAAAAATCAAAAAACAACAAAATCCCAAAATCCAAAAATCCAAAATCCATAAATTTAAAATTCAAAAATCCCAAATCCAAAAAATCCAAAAGTCCAAAATTTCAAAAATCCAAAAATCAAAAAAACCAAAATCCAAAAATCCAAAAATCCAAACTCCAAAAATCCAAAATCCAAAATCCAAAAATCAAAAAATACAAAAATCCAAAAATCCGAAAGTCCAAAAATCCAAAAATCCAAAAATCCAAAATCCAAAAATCCAAAAATACAAAAATCCAAAAGTCCAAAAATCCAGAAATCCAAGAGTCCAAAAATCCAAAAACCCAACAATCCAACAATCCAAAAATCAAAAAATCAAAAAATCCAAAAATCCAAAAATCAAAAAATCCAAAAATACAAAAGTCCAACAATCCAAAATCCAAAAACCGAAAATCAAAAATCCAAAAATCCAAAAATCCAAAAGTCCAAAAATCGAAAAATCAATAAAATCAAAAAATCCAAAAGTCCAAAAGTCCAAAAATCCAAAAATCCCAAAATCACAAAATCCAAAATCCAAAAATCTAAAAATCCAAAAGTCCAAAAATCCAAACATACAAAAATACAAAAATACAAAAATCCAATAATATTAAAATCAAAATCAAAAAATCGAAAATCCAAAAATCCAAAAATCCAAAATCCAGAAATCCAAAAATACAACAATACAAAAATACAAAAATCCAAAATCCAAAATCCAAAAACCGAAAATCAAAACTCAAAAATCAAAAATCCAAAAATCCCAAATCCAAAAATCCAAAAATCCAAAATCCAAAAATCCAAAGTCCAAAAGACCAAAAATACAAAAATACAAAATCCAAAAATCCAAAAATCCAAAAACCAAAAAATCCAAAAGTTAAATCCAAAAAATCCCAAAATCCAAAAGTCCAAAAATCCAAAAATCTAAAAATCCAAAATCCAAAAATCCAAAAATCTAAAAATCCAAAAGTCGAAAAATCCAATAATCCGAAATCCAAAATCCAAAATTCCAAACATCCAAAAATCAACAAGTCCAAAAATCCAAAAATCCACAATATCCAAAAATCCAAAAGTCCAAAAAATACAAAAATCAAACAAATCCAACAAATCCAACACATCCAACAAATCCAACAAATCCAACAAATCCAACAAATCAAACAAAGCGAAAAATCCAAAATCTCAAAATCAAAAAAACAAAAAATCCAAAAATCCAAAAGTCCAAAAATCCAAAAGTCAAACAAATCAAAAATCCAAGAGTCCAACAGTCCAAAAATCCAAAAATCCAAAAATCCAAAATCCAAAAATCCAAAGTCCAAAAGTCCAAAAGTCCAAAAGTCCAACAGTCCAAAAGTCCGAAAGTCCAAAATCCCAAAATCAAAAAATCAAGACATCAAAAAATTTAAAATCCAATAATCCAAAATCCAAAAATCCAAAATCCAAAAATCCCAAAATCCAAAAATCCAAAAATCCAAAGATCCAACAAATCCAAAAGTCCAAAAATCCAAAAGTCCAAAAATCCAAAAGTCCCAAAATCAAAAAATCCAAGTCCAAAAATCCAAAAATCCAAAAATCCAAAAAATCCGAAAATCAAAAATCAAAAAATCCAAGAGTCCAACAGTCCAAAAGTCGAAAAGTCCAAAAGTCCAAAAGTCCAACAGTCCAAAAATCCAAAAGTCCAAAAATCCAAAATCCAAAAATCCAAAAATCCAGAATCCAAAAATCCAAAAGTTCAAAAATCCAAAATCCAAAAATCAAAGAATCAAAAAAATCAAAAAATCCAAAAATCAAAAAAATCAAAGAATCCAAGATCCAAGAATCCAAAAATCCAAAATCCAAAAACAGAAAATCAAAACTCAAAAATCAAAACTCAAAAATCAAAAATCAAAAAATCCAAACATCCAAAAATCAAAAAATCTTAGATCCAAAAATCCAAAGTCCCAAAATCCAAAAATCCCAAAATCCAACATCCAAAAATCCAAAATTTCAAAAGTCCAAAAATCCAAAATCCAAAAATCCAAAATCCAAAAGTCCAAAAGTCCAAAAGTCCAAAAGTCCAAAAGTCCAAAAGTCCGAAAGTCCAAAATCCAAAAATCAAAAAATCAAGAAATCAAAAAATTTAAAATCCAATAATCCAAAATCCAAAAATCCCAAAATCCAAAAATCCAAAAATCCAAAAATCCAAAGATCCAACAAATCCAAAAGTCCAGAAATCCAAAAGTCCAAAAATCCAAAAGTCCCAAAATCCAAAAATCCAGAAATCCAAAAATCCAAAAATCCAAAAATCCAAAAATCAAAAAAAAAACAAAAAATCCAAAAATCCAAACATCCGAGAGTCCAACAGTCCAAAAGTCCAAAAGTCCTAAAGTCCTAAAGTCCTAAAGTCCAAAAGTCCAAAAGTCCAAAAATCCAAAATCCAAACATCCAAAAATCCAGAATCCAAAAATCCAAAAGTCCAAAAATCCAAAATCCAAAAATCAAAAAATCAAAAAATCAAAAAATTTAAAAATCAAAAAATCCAAGAATCCAAGATCCAAGAATCCAAAAATCCAAAATCCAAAAACTGAAAATCAAAACTCAAAAATCAAAACTCAAAAATCAAAATTCAAAACATCCAAACATCCAAAAATCAAAAAGTCTTAGATCCAAAAATCCAAAGTCCCAAAATCCAAAAATCCCAAAATCCAACATCCAAAAATCCAAAATTCCAAAAGTCCAAAAATCCAAAATCCAAAAATCCAAAAGTCCAACAAATCCAAGATCCAAAAATCCAAAAATCCAGAAATCCAAAAATCCAACAATCCAAAAGTCAAAAAATCCAAAAGTCCAAAAGTCCAAAGTCCAAAAGTCCAAAATCCAAAAGTCCAAAAATCCAAAAGTCCAAAAATCCAAAATCCAAAAATACAAAAATCGGAAAATCCAACGTCCAAAAGTCCAAAAGTCCAAAAATCCAAAATCCAAAAATCCAAAATCCAAAAGTCAAAAAATCCAAAATCCAAAAATCCAAAAATCCAAAAATCCAACGTCCAAAAGTCCGAAAGTCCAAGAGCAAAAACTACAAAAATCCAATATCCAAACATCAAAAAATCAAAAAATCCAAAGTACAAAAATCCAAAAGTCCAAAAATCCAAAATCCAAAAATCCAAAAATCCAAAATGCAAAATCCAAAAATCCAAAAGTCCAAAATCCCAAAATCCCAAAATCCAAAAGTCCAAAAGTCCAAAAATCCAGAAATCCAAAATCAAAAAATACAAAAATACAAATACAACAATCAAAAAATCCGAAAATCTTAAAATACAAAAATCCAAAAGTCCAAAAGTCCAAAAATCAAAAAATCCAAAATCCAAAAATCCAAAAATCCAAAAATCCAAAATCCAAAATCCACAAATCCAAACATCCCAAAATCCAAAAGTCCAGAAGTCCAAAAATCAAAACATCCAAAAATCCAAAATCCAAAAATACAAAAATCCAAAATTCCAAAAGTGCAACAATCCAAAAATCCAAAAGTCCAAAAGTCCAAAATCCCAAAATCCAAAAATCCAAAAATCCAAAAATCCAAAAATCCAAAAAATCAAAAAATCCAAAAATCAAAAAAAAACAAAAATCAAAAAATACAAAAATCCAAGGATCCAAAAATCCAAAAATCCAAAATCCAAAAACTGATAATCAAAACTCAAAAATCAAAAATCCAAAAATCCAAAATCCAAAAATACAAAAATCCAAAATCCAAAAATCCAACAGTCCAAAAATCCAAAAATCCACAAATCCAAAATCCAAAAGTCCAAAAATCCAAAAATCCAAACAATCAAAAAATCCAAAAGTCCAAAAGTCCAAAAATCCAAAAATCCAAAATACAAAAATCCAAAAATCCAAAAGTCCAAAAGTCGAAAAATCGAAAAATCCAAATCCAAAAAATCCAAAAAACCCAAAATCCAAAAATAAAAAAATCCAAAATACCAAAACCGAAAATCAAAACTCAAAAATCGAAAATCCAAAAAATCCAAAATCCCAAAATCCAAAAATCCAAAATCCAAAAATCCAAAGCCCAAAATCCCAAAATCCAAAAATCAAAAAATCCAAAATCCAAAAATCCAAAATCCAAAAATCAAAAAATCAAAGTCCAAAAATCCAAAAATCCAAAAAATCTAAAATACAAAAAACAGAAGAAGCACAAAATCTAAAAATCCAAAAGTCCAAAAATCCAAAATCCAAAAACCGAAAATCAAAAATCCAAAAATCCAAAAGTCCAAAAGTCCAAAAATCCAAAAATCCAAAATCCAAAAATCCAAAAGTCCAAAAATCCAAAAATTCAAAAATCCAAAAATACAAAAACCACAAAATACAACAGTCAAAGAATCAAACAAATTCAAAAAATCCAAAAATCAAAAACATCAAAAAATCCAAAAATCCAAAAGTCCAAAAATCCAAAATCCAAAAATCCATAAATCCCAAAGTCCAAAAATCCAAAAGGCCAACAATCAAAAAATCAAAAAAATCAAAAAATCCAAAAGTCCAAAAATCCAAAAATCCAAAAATCCAAAATCCAAAAACTGATAATGCAAATTTAAAAAATCAAAAATCCAAATATCAAGAATCCAAAAATCCCAAAATCCAAAAATCCAAAATCCAAAAATCAAAAAATCCAAAAATCAAAAATCCAAAAATCAAAAATCCAAAAATCCAAAAATCCAGAAATCCAGAAATCCAAAAATTCAGAAATCCAAAAGTCCAAAAGTCCAAAAGTCCAAAAGTCCATAAGTCCAAAAGTCCAAAAGTCCAAAAGTCCAAAAATCCAAAATCCAAAAATCCAAAAAATCCAAAAATCCAAACATCCGAAAAATCAAAAAATCCAAAAGGTCCAAAAGTCCAAAAATCAAAAAATCCAAAATCCAAAAAACAAAAATCCAGAAATCCAAAAGTCAAAAAAACCGAAAATCCAAAAATCCAAAGTCCGAAAGTCCAACAATCCCAAAATCCAAAAATCCAAAAATCCAAAAATCCAAAAATCCAAAAAATCTCAAAATCCAAAAGTCCACAAAATCCAAAAATCCAAAAATCCCAAATTCCCAAAATCAAAAAATCCAAAAATCCAAAAATACAAAAATCCCAAAATCCAAAAATCCAAGAATCCAAAAATCCAAATATCCAAAACATCCAAAAATCTAAAAATCCAAAAGCCCAAAAATCAAAAATCCAAAAACCGAAAATCAAAAATCCAAAAATCCAAAAATCCAAAAATAAAAAAACAAAAAAGCCAAAAGTCAAAAAATACAAAAGTCCAAAAGTCCAAAAGTCCAAAAGTCCAAAAATCCCAAAATCCAAAAAATCCAAAAATCCAAAAATTCAAAAAATCCCAAAATCCAAAAATCCAAAAGTTCAAAAATCTTAAATCCAAAAACCGAAAATCAAACATCCAAAAATCCAACAAATCCAAATCCAAAAATCCAAAAATCCAAAAGTCCAAAAGTTCAAAAGTCCAAAAATCCCAAAATCCGAAAATCCAAAAGTCCAAAAATCCAAAAGTCCAAAAGTCCAAAAGTCCAAAAGTCCAAAAGTCCAAAAATCCAAAATCCAAAAATCCCAAAATCCAAAAATCCAAAAAATCCAAAAGTCCAAAAATCCAAAAATCCAAAAGTCCAAACATCCAAAAGCCAAAAGTCCAAAAGTTCAAAAGTCCAAAAATCCCAAAATCAAAAAATCCAAAAGTCCAAAAATCCAAAAGTCCAAAAGTCCAAAAATCCAAAAATCCAAAAATCCAAAATCCAAAAATCCAACAATCCAAAGGTCCAAAAGTCCAAAAATACAAAATCCAAAAATCCAAAATACGAAAAATCCAAAAATCCAAAAATCCAAAAGTCCAAAAGTCCAAACATCCAAAAATCTAAAAGTCCAAAAATCCAAGAATCCAAAAGTCCAAAAGTCCAGAAATGCAAAAGTCCAAAAATCCAAAACCCAAAAATCCAAAAATCCAAAAGTCCAAACATACAAAATCCAAAAACCTAAAATCCAAAATCCAAAAATCAAAAAATCCAAAGATCCAAAATCCAAAAATCCAAAAATCCAAAAGTCCAAAAGTCCAAAAATCCAAAAATAAAAAAACAAAATCCAAAAACCGGAAATCAAAACTCAAAAATCCAATAATCCAAAATCAAAAAATCCAAAAATCCAAAATCAAAAAATCCAAAATCCAAAAACCGAAAATCAAAAATCCAAAAATCCAAAAATCCAAAAGTCCAAAAATAAAAAAATCAAACAAATCACAAAATACAAAAGTCCAAAAATCCAAAAATCAAAAATCAAAAAATCCAAAATCCAAAAATCCAAAAATACAAAAATACAAAATACAGAAATACAAAAGTCCAAAAATCCAAAGAGCCAAAAATCCAAAATCAAAAAATACAAAAATACAAAAATACAAAAATACAAATACAAAAATCCAAAAAATCCAAAAATCTAAAAATCAAAAAAATCCAGAAATCCCAAAATCCCAAAATCCTAAAATCCAAAAATCCAAAATCCAAAAACCGAAAATCAAAACTCAAAATCAAAAATTTAAAAATCCAAAAATCCAAAATCCAAAAATTTAAAAATCCAAAAGTCCAAAAATCCAAAATCCAAAAATCCAAAAACCCACAAGTCCAAAAATCCCAAATCCAAAAATCCAAAAACCCAAAATCCCAAAATCCAAAAATCCAAAAGTCCAAAATCCAAAAATACAAAAATCCAAAAATCCAAAATCAAAAAATCAAAAAATCCACAAGTCCAAAAATCCAAAATACAAAAATCCAAAAATCCAAAAGTCCAAAAGTCCCAAAATCCAAAAATCCAAAATCCAAAAATCAAAAAATCCAAAATCTAAAATCTAAAGATCGCCAAAAGTCCAAAAATCAAAAAATCAAAAATACAAAAGACCAAAAATCAAAAAATCCAAAAATCAAAAAATCAAACAATCCAAAAATCCAAAAAGCCCAAAATCCAGAAATCCAAAAATACAAAAATACAAAAATCCAAAAATCCAAAAATCCAAAATACAAAAAATCAAAACATCAAAAAATCCAGAAATCCAACAATCCAAAAATCAAAAAAATCGAACAATCCAAAAGTCCAAAAATCCAAAAATCAAAAAATCAAAAAAAATCAAAATCCAAAAATCCAAAAGTCCAAAAATCCAAAAACCCAAAACCGAAAATCAAAAATCCAAAAATCCAAAAGTCCAAAAGTCCAAAAATCAAAAAATCAAAAAAATCCAAAAATCCAAAAGTCCAAAAATCCGAAAATCCAAAAATCCAAAAATCCAAAAATCCAAAAATCCAAACATCCAAAAATCCAAAAATCCAAAAATCCAAAAGCCCAAAATTCAAAACATCCAAAAATTTAAAATTCCAAAAATCCAACAATCCAAAATCCAAAAATCCAAAAGTCCAAAAGTCCAAAAATCCAAAAATCCAAAAATCCAAAATCCAAAAATCCAAATGTCCAAAAGTCCAAAAATGCAAAAATACAAAATACAAAAATCCAAAATCCAAAAATCCCAAAATCCAAAAGTCCAAAAGTCCAAAATTCAAAAATACATAAATCCAAAAGTCCAAAAATCCAAAAATCCAAAAATCCAAAAATCCAAAAATTCCAAAAATCCAAAAATCGAAAAAATCAAAAAATCGAAAAATCAAAAAATCAAAAAATCCAAAGTCCAAAAACCGAAAATCAAAACTCAACAATCAAAAATCCAAAAATCCAAAAACCGAAAATCCAAAAATACAAAAATCCAAAATCCAAAAGTCCAAAAGTCTAAAAATCCAAAAATCAAAAAATCCAAAAATCCCAAATCCAAAATCCAAAAATCCAGGAACCCAAAAGTCCAAAAATCAAAAAATCAAAAAATCCAAAATCCCAAAATCCCAAAATCAACAAATCCAAAATACAAAAATCCAAAAATCCAAAAATCCAAAAATCCAAAAATCCAAAATCCAAAAACCGAGAATACAAACTCAATAATCAAAAATCAAAAAATCCAAAATCCAAAAATCCAAAAATCCAAAAATCTACAATCCAAAAAACAAAAAATCCAAAAATCCAAAAATCCCAAAATCCAAACAAACCCAAAATCCCAAAATCCTAAAATCCAAAAGACCAAAAGTCCAAAAGTCCCAAAATCCAAAAATCAAAAATTTAGAAGCCAAAAATCCAAAAGTCCAAAAGTCCAAAAGTCCAAAAATAAAAAATCCAAAAATTCAAAAGCTAAAAATTCACAAAATCCAAAAATCCAAAAATCTAAAATCCAAAAATCCAAAAATCCAAAAGTCCAAAAATCCACAAATCAAAAAATCCAAAATCCAAAAATCTCAAAATTCAAAAGCCAAAATCCAAAAATCAAAAAAATCCAAAAATACAAAAATCCAAAAATCCAAAATCCAAACATCCAAAAATCTAAAAATCCAACAATCAAAAAATCCAAAAATCAAAAAATCCAAAAATCAAAAAAATAAAAATCAAAAAAATCCAAACATCCAAACATCCAAAAATCCAAAATCCAAAAACCAAAAATCCAAAAATCACAAAATCCAAAAATCACAAAAACCAAAAATCCAAAAATCCAAAAAATAAAAAAATCAAAAAAATCAAAAAATCCAAAAGTCCAGAAGTCCAAAAGTCCAAAAGTCCAAAAATCAAAAAATCCAAAAATCCAAAAATCCAAAAATCCAAAAATCAAAGGTCAAAAAATCCCAACATCAAAAAATCCAAAAGTCCAAAAGTCCAAAAGTCCAACAGTCCAAAAATCAAAAGAACAGAAATCAACAAATCCAAAAGTCCAAAAGTCCAACATTCCAAAAGTCTAAAAATCTAAAAATCCAAAAATCCAAGAATCCAAAAATCCAAAAATCCAAAAATCAAAATACCCAACAATCCAAAAAATCCAAACATCCAAAAGTCAAAACATCCAAGAACCCAAAATCAAAAAATCCAAAATCCAAAAATCCAAAAATCCCAAAATCCAAAAATCCAAAAAATCAAAAAAATCCAAAAATCCAAAAATCAAAAATCGAAAAATCGGAAAATCCAACAATCCAAAAATCCAAAAATCGAAAACCCAAAAACCAAAAATCAAAAAATCAAAAAATCAAACAATCCAAACAATCCAAGAATCAAAAAATGCAAAAATCTAAAAGTTCAACAAATCCAAAAGTCCAGAAATCAAAAAAATCCAAAAATCCAAACATCCAAAAATCCAAAAATCCAGGATCCAAAAACCGAAAATCAAAACTCAAAAATCAAAAATCCAAAAATCCAAAATCCCAAAATCCAAAAATCCAGAAGTCCAAAAGTCCAACAATAAAAAATCAAAAATATAATCCAAAGATCCAAAAATCAAACAGTCCAAAAGTCCAAAAGTCCCAAAATCCAAAAATCAAAAATCCAAAATCCGAAATCCAAAAATCCAACAGTTCAAAAGTCCAAAAGTCCAAAAGTCCAAAAATCCAAAAATCCCAAAATCCAAAAATCCAAAAATCCAAAAAATACAAAAGTCCAAAAATTTAATCCAAAAGTCCAACAGTCCAAAAATCCAAAAATCAAAAAATCAAAAATCCCAAAATCAAAAAATCCAAAAGTCCAACAGTCCAAAAGTCAAAAAATCCAAAAATCCAAAATCCAAAAATCCAAAAGTCCAAAAATCCAAAAATCCAAAAAATCCAAAAGTCAAAAAATCAAAAAAACCCAAAAATCCGAAAGTCCAAAAATCTTAAAATCCAAAAATCCCAAATACAAAAACCGAAAATCAAGATTCAAAAATCGAAAATCACAAAATACAAAATGCAAAAATCCAAAAATCCAAAAATCCAAAAATCCAAAAATCCAAAAATCCAAAAATCCAAAAATCTAAGAACCAAAAACCAGAAATCAAGAAATCCAAAAATCCAAAAATCAAAAAATCAAAAAATCAAAAAATCAAAACAATCCAAAAATCCAAAAATCCAAAAATCCAAGAATCCAAAAGTCCAACAGCCCAAAAGTCCAAAAAATTCAAAATCCAAAAATCCAAAAATCCAAAAATCCAAAAGTCCAAAAGTCCAAAAGTCCAAAAATCCAAAAATCCAAAAATCAAAAATCCAAAAATCCAAAAATCCGAAAGTCCAAAAGTCCAAAATCCAAAAATCCAAAATTCAAAAATCAAAAAAATCCCAAATCCAAAAATCCAAAATCCAAAATTCCAAAGATCCAAAAATCCAAAAATCCAAAATCAAAAAATCCAGGAAATCTAAAGATCCAAAAATCCAACAATCCAAAATCCAAAATCCAAAAATCCAAAAGTTCAAAAATCCAAAAATCCAAAAATCCAAAAATTCAAAAATCTAAAAAATCCAAAAATCCAAAAATCCAACAGTCCAACAGTCCAAAAGACCAAAAATCCAAAAATCCAAAATCCAAAAGCCAAAATCCAAAAATCCAACAGGCCAAAAGTCCAAAAATTCAAAAGTCCAAAAATCCAAAATTCCAAAAAATACCAAAGTCCAAAAATTTCAAAATCCAAAAGTCCAAAAGTCCAAAAATCCAAAAATCTAAAAATCAAAAAACCAAAAATGCAAAAATCCAAAAGTCCAAAAGTCCAAAAGTCCAAAAATCCAAAAATCCAAAATCCAAAAATCCAAAAATCCAAAAGTCCAAAATCCAAAAATCAAAAAAATCAAAAAAATCCAAAAATCCAAAAGTCCAAAAATCCAAAAATCCAAAAATCCAAAATCAAAAAATCCCAAAATACAAAAATCACAAAATCAAAATCCAAAAATCAAACAAATTAAAAATCAAAAAAAGTAAAAAAACCAAAAAATACAAAAGTCCAAAAGTCCAAAAGTCCAGAAATCCACATCAAAAATCCAAAAATCGAAAAATCCAAAAGTCCAAAAGTCCAAAATTCCAAAAATCCAAAAATCCAAAATCAAAACATCCAAAAATCCAAAAATCCAAAAATCCAAAAATCCAAAAAATCCAAAAATCCTAATCCAAAAAATCAAAAAATCCAAAAGTCCAAAAGTCCAAAAGTCCAAAAGTCCAAAAATCAAAAATACAAAAATCCAAAAGTCCAAAAGTCCAAAAGTCCAAAAGTCCAAAAGTCCAAAAATCCAAAATCCAAAAATACAAAAATACAAAAATACAAAAGATCAAAAAATCCAAAAATCCAAAAATCCAAAAATCCAAAGAATCCAAAAATCCAACAATCCAAAAATCCAAAAAGCCCAAAATTTAAAATCCAAAAACCGAAAATCAAAATTCAAAAATCAAAAATCCAAAAATCCAAAGTCCAAAAATCCAAAAATCAAAAATCCAAAAATCCAAAAGTCCAAAAGTCCAAAAGTCCAACAATCCAAAAAATCAAAAATCCAAAATACAAAAATCCAAAGATCCAAAAGATCCAAAAATCCAACAATCCAAAAATCCAAAATCCCAAAATCCAAAAGTCCAAAAATCCAAAAATACAAAAATACAAAAATCCAAAAATCCAAAGTCCAAAAATCCAAAAATCAACAAAATCCAAAAAATCCAAAAATCCAAAAATCCAAAAATCCAGAAACCAAAAATCCAAAAACCGAAAATCTAAACTCAAAAATCAAAAATCAAAAAATCCAGAATCCAAAAATCAAAAAATCAAAAAATCAAAAAATCAAAAATTTAAAAATCCAAAATTTAAAAATCCAAAAATCAAAAAATTCAAATACAAAAATCCAAAAATCCTAAAAATCCAAAAATCCAAAAATCCAAAAATCCAAAAATCCAAAAATCCAAAATCCAAAAACCGAAAATCAAAACTCAAAAGTCAAAAATCCAAAAATCCAAAATACAAAAATTCAGAAATCCAAAATCC
>JAPIWU010265753.1:0-12215 GCA_037576205.1 Pyrocystis lunula | reverse complement strand
GTCAGTGGGAAGTCGGCCCGATGCGTTCGACGATGCCCACCGTGTGCTCCGTCGGGCATAGCCCGTGGCGTTTGCACGCGTCCATCATCAGGCTATGCCACGTCGGGCCAGCCACGGAGCGTTTGCAGCCGTTGTCTGCGATCATGTAGACGTCGCCGTTGCCGTCCACGTAGATGCATCCTTAGTATAAACTACGCTAGCCACCGGCGCAAACGATTCTGCGCCAACTGCACCGCGCAGCCACTTTGTGATCCCCCAGAGCCACTGGGCCAGGCCACGCGGCCAGCTATGGACAAAACATCGCCACACTGCTACTCTCTGGCTCCCCATGCCACTTTCTGGGCGCACCGATATTAAGCGCTATAGCCGGGGGAATACACAGAAAGTAAGCAACAGAACTAAAACACCAACCGCTGATCGCGCCCGCCCAGGCGTCTTCTTGCGTCGTGCAGCCATCGGAGTCGCGCCCACCCAACCCCTGCATTGCAGCCGCCAGCATAACCATGTCGCACCACTATCGTTGCGCGCGGCTCAGTCAGACACGTAGCATTTTGCTCCGCATGCAAGACGCCCAGGCTGCTGTCTTCATAGCTTCCTACCCTCATGGTTCACGGAGGATGCACGTGGGCAGCAGAAGGGTGAGGTGCCAACTGCCGCAAGATCCATGGTACAAAAAGCTGTGGGGCAATGAGCGGCTGTCCGCGCAAGGGGTGGAGGCGCAGTCGCACGTGGAGCTGCAAGGTTTGTTGCTCGTGCGGCGCGGGTCGTTGTACCACTTCCTGAGGTTCTGGCAGCTGTCCGTGATGGCGCAGTGGGTGTACTTCCACAAGCCGTTGGACGCTTACACGGTGCAGGTTGTTCAGCGATTCCCCCATGTGTCGCCGCACACCCTGTACACAGCTCTTCGCTCAACTCGAACAGGTGGCAACTCTGAGGGCCGCGGCGAGACCATGCCGATTTCCCTCCGTTCCGATGCCGGTATCTTCTTCAGCGCTGACAACGTGATGCAAGACCGCTTTGATGACCTGGAATGTGGCACATCTGGAAACGCGAACGACTTGATGGCTCGGTATGGATGCAATCAGGGAGAAATTCCAGTTCTGGTGATGCCTCACCCCGTCTGCCGGCGCATCATGCGAGGGAGTTGGACGGAGATATTGCTACTTGGCCGATGGCTGTCATTGCAGCCTCTAGCATGGCCAGATGAAGCATGGTCCCGTGCACGGGCCGGATCGCATCAGGTCGGCAGTGTTGGCCCTGAGCCTGCTCTGACTGTGCCCGCCCTCCGGAGGCTCTCGCAATCTCTGCGGCGGTGGGCGCCACGCATCCTGATGTCGGAAGACTTGCACGCTGCCGAGGATGCCGAAAGCAACGAGTACCAATGCGTCCCGGCTGAGATAGGCGTCGGCAAGTCCACGTTGGCTGACAAGATGGCGGCCTTGATGTTCTCGTGGTTCCTGGAGGCGGGCTACGAAAAGACCTTGGCACGGAGTCAGGGTTGGCCAACTTTGCGAGCACGGACTTGGCGCAGCTCTTGCCGCGTTGGTTGCAGCACGGCCCTCAGGTGTGTTTTCAAAATCATGAGATGCAGCACCTCGAGCGAACAAGCACCCAAACAGCAGCATGCACAGCATAATTTAGTTTGAAGAACAACAAGGAGCATTGCACACCCTAGACAGCAGAAGATGAACGGACAATGCGCCAAAGAACATGACACCGGCGCAAAGTGACCCCCCAACAGCGAAAGAAGAAATCCTCATAGGTTGCACCCCATCGGTGGCACCCCATCGGTTGCACCCCATAGGTTGCACCCCATAGGTTGCACCCCATAGGTCGCGCCCCGTAGCTTGGGGGGAAACGCAACAAGCAAACGTACCCTCGCATAGATTGCACCCCAAAGGTTGCACCCCATAGGTTGCACCCCATAGGTTGCACCCCATAGGTTGCACCCCATGTCGCAGCACCAGCAGCAGCAGCAGCAGCAGCAGCAGCCACAGTCCACACCTGCACAGTCACTCGCACACGTCGTTGTGCGCACTGGACGTGTCCCCGCCTCTGCTCTGTTCTCCCTCTCGTCTGCCCACACACCCGCTGTCAACCCCTCACTCCCACTTGCGACAAACGGTCCTTCTATGCATGACCCTTCTTCCTCCTCCTCCTCCTCCTCATCCTCCCTCTCCTCATTGTCCCTGCGGTGCCGCCATGTCGTCCATGCTGTGTCGAGCCCGGCCGTCTGCATCGCCACGCGTCAGCCCCGGTGCCTTTGGTCCTCAGCACTGCCCGTTGCTTCAGCTGCGCGCAGCATGGCGAGCCAATCAGGGGGCTCCACTGGCGCTGAAGGCCGAGAGCCTTGTGCGCGTGAGGCCCAGCCGACCGCGGAGGCTTACGCGCTGGCCATGAGACGCATCCTGTGGGTGAACTCCCTACGGGAAGAAATGGGCAAAGACCCATTGGAAGGGCCGGCGCGAGTCCTCTTGGGCATCTTCGCCAAAGAAGTGGCCTCGCAGTCCTGGATCGATGGGCCGGCGGATCGCTACCTTGACTTTCTGCCGGCCGAGAACCCGGATGCGCACAGCAGTCGCCCTGGCACCGGTTGCAGTGCCAAATTCTGGACGGCAGGCATGTTTGCGGACCGCACCGCACCACAGGGCTGGCAGCCGGACACTACCGTCACGGAGGTCCCGGAGGAAGACATGGCTGTAATTGAGGAGTTCATTCGGGAGCGGGCTGCCAAGGCACGCCCCACAACCACAGAAGAGGACATGGCTGAGCTTGAGGAGTTCATCCGGGAGCGGCAGACGCTGCGCTCTCCTGAGGAGCACGTGAAGGATTTGGCCCCGTACCCAGCAGCTTGGGGACCGCCCTGGGCGCCGGCCGCCCCCCAGACACGTCCTCCCCATGGCTCTCTCGCCCAGCGTCGGCCTTCCGATCCTCAGCCCATCTCCGCAGGCCGATCCCCAGACACGCCCTCGCGAGCAACACCAGGAGGGGGGCCTGTAATCAACCCCTGGAGTTCATTCCGATCCTCGGACCCATCTCCGCAGGCCTTCCGAGTAATCAGCCCCGAGCGTCTCGAGCGTCAGCGGGTCTGGCTGACAACGGGGAGCAGCCAGGAGCTGGCGGCACACGACCGTGGGTGCTACCCGCTCGCCCCGGGGGGACGCACAGGACAGCGCGGGAGATGGAGAAGATCTGCAGCGCGTCAGCGCGAGCTGGAGACCCGGGGGGAGAAGATCTGCATCGCAGTACATGACGCCACGAGCGTCTCGATTGAGACTCCACTCATCGACCACGTCCTCCCCCCGGGCGACGCACAGGAGCGCTGGGCCACAGCGTTTGAAAAATGGTGCTGAAGCACTTGCGCCCCAAGCCGTGGATGCAGATTGTGTATGAGGGGCTCACGTCGTACGTCGTCCCAGACGGCGCGAGGCTCCAAGCACACACGCTGAGCCGCTGGTATGAGCAGCTCGTGGAGAAGCCGAGCTCCCAGGCTGCTGCCACCCGAGCCTGGCAGCATGCAGGCGCGGTCTTCGTGGGCAATAGCCTACACCTCCTACATGGGAACGGAGGCCCCGGCAAAGGCGGGGGCAAGGGAGATGGCACCTCGGGAAGCTCCGAGGGGTACCTCGGGCGGAGCTTCAACGCGTTGAAAGAGAAACTCACCAAGATGGAGGCCATCATTCTAACCATTGCCTGTGGATGTGTGATATATGGAGTCGTTCGAATGTGGTGAGGGGGTTTGCGTAGATGCAGTTCGGGAGCGTGTGATGTTATAAAAGAGTGGTTTGGTGTATGTAGTGTGTTGCTGTGTTGGATATGTGGTCACTGTGAGAATTTGCAGATGTCCGGGGTTGCGAGGTTTAGTTTTTTATGTGCGGTGTGGATTATTGGTGGGTGTGAGGTGATGGACGATGTGATGCAGAGATGGGTTTGTGTGCGTGAATTGTGTTGCGAGTGCAGCTGTTTGGACAGGTGTGAGTTGGGTGTATAGCTGTAGGGTTGCAGCACGAGCTATGCTCTGTGAATGTGTGATTTGTTCTAGTGGTGGATGTGGGTTTGTGATGATGAGTTGTGTTGTATTGTTCTTGCTAAGTTCAAGGTTTAAACTTTATCTGTAACAAGGAGTTGCTCTATCTTTATTTATATTGGGTTTCAAGTGTTTCTATCTGTTTCTGTACAATTTATCTGTTATAAAGTTAATTTGTTTCTATCGGTTTCTAGTTTATCAGAATATCAGAAGTTTATCAGTTTCTAGTTTACCCAAAGCTTATCAGCTTTAGGTTTTGTTTTATTCTGGGACAAGTAATTATCATCACCTGTGATTCTAGTAATTTATGTGATGCTGGCAAGATAAGAATAACATTCTGATGGGCTACACGTATAACCTAAGATTATAATATGAATATTATGAATATATTATAATCTTAGAATGAGTGAATAGTAATTGCTGATGAATGATAATCACAGCAGTGGCTCAACAAGGTGTCGCGGCACACCTCAGAATACTTGCAGTGCCTCCTCCGGCCGGACAAGCTTGTGGACCTCGGCATCAAGGTGGTGCCACACGGCAAGGCCAAGGGCGTCTACACACGGCTGCTGCAAGGGAAACCCTGGCACCCGGACCCAGTAGCCATGCCGTTGGTGGACGACCGTGCTGGGGGGTTGGCATTGGCAGGCCTAGACCAGGAGGAGGATAGGCCTGAGGGCGACGACGACTCCGCTGCAGAAGACTCTGGCATGGATGTAGAGGCAGAGGCCTTTGATTTGGAGGACTATCGCATCGCATCGCATCGCATCGTGGTGCGTAAAGTATGTGCCTTGATGTGTGCGTGTTTAGGCTCCTATGCTTGTGCTTGTGTGTGCTCCGCCGAGTGTGAGGACGCGTTGGCGCAGCTCATCGAGGAGGCGGAGGCTGGCGCGGACGCAGAGGCAGGCGCGGACGCAGAGGCTGGCGCGGAGGATCTGCCACGCCCACCGCCGCCTCAACTGCCGGTGCCGCCACCCCCTCCGCCGGGGCAGCCAGGGGTGGAGAGGCTGCCCAACCAACGGCTTGGGCGTGGCTTCAAATGGGGGGCCTTCAACATCACCTGGAAGAATAGCGGCAACTTCGGCGCGTGGCAGGCCACCTGCTACTGGCGCAAGGGGACGCAGACAACGCGCTTCTGCAAGAAGACGTTGGCATGCCCGGATGCAGGTTCTCCGAACGAGGTTCTGTTCCACATCAAGGTGTGGTGCACTGATGCATGCAAGTACAACCGAAAGTACTCGCACCTGGTTTGGGACACCAAGCCAGCTGACTTTGCCGCCGTTGATGAGCACCGGGTTGAGATTTTGAAGGACCTCCCACCACCACCGTTTGAGGATGTCATCCCTGACGCCCTCTTGGATGAGATGGGCGCACCTGGGCGCCCCTCTTCTTTTGCTCCCGCAGATGTGGAGGCATTTATTCTTGCGCATCCAGGGATGCCTTAGTAAGTGCTGGCCAGCGGCGCAGGCGATCGGGTATGTTTGCAATGTGGTAAAGCAAAACGAGTAAGAAAAACAAAATATGTGGACAAATATCAAGAATAGTGTAAGAAATGTGTTTTTGTTCAAAGCAGCCGCTCCTGCTCGAAACAGTTAGGAAAAGCCATCACGCAGCCAAATATGACCCAAATCAATTGAGAAATGCCACACCGTCAGCCAACTATGCCATCCAAGCCAAAGCAACAGTGCTGAGTCCTGAACAAGTGATACCCAAACATGGTTTCCCTGATTCAATGCATCGAGTAGCCCAGAGGTAGCCCAAAGGGGCTCCCAATGGGGGCGGTGGACCTTGGAGAGGTTCTTCATGCGCCCAGTTTCCTTGAGTTACTTTTTTGAGTCACAGTGGTGCTGTTGCTTGGCTGGCTCGACCGGGCTCGACCCGGCTCGACCCGTGGCTCGGCCGGGCTCGACCGGGCTCGACCGTGCTCGACTCGGCTCGACCCCCCGTCCGACCCCCCGACCCCCGAGAAGTCAAGTCGCAACCCTTGGTGCTTGTTT
Organism: Pyrocystis lunula; assembly: GCA_037576205.1. Lineage (NCBI taxonomy): Eukaryota > Dinophyceae > Gonyaulacales > Pyrocystaceae > Pyrocystis > Pyrocystis lunula. The sequence goes on along the minus strand of JAPIWU010265753.1, from coordinate 6,191 downwards.
CAGCCATTAATGAAGCTCAGGATGCCTTGCCGAGTGTTTTTGGTGCATTTTGTGTTAAACGGCTATTGGTTTGATCGCAATGACGCAAGCAAGCAAGCAAGCACTGCCGTCGCCGCCGTTTTTGGCAAACGCCGGTTGCAAAACATGCCAGTTGTGTGCGAGAGCATACGTTCATTACGATTTCTGAGAAAAGCATCACTAAATTTCTATGTTTGCTGCCATTCGCATCGTTGTGTGCCAAAAACCTCTTTTTGTTTACAGAAAATGCAAAATCCATGCAATATTGAAGCAACTTTAATCGAAACGCGAGTTTGTGAGCCCTGTATCGCCTATGTCGGCCGGCATTGAATTGAGGTGTTAGCGACTGTAATTCAGCACGCAAGTGATAGTCGGACTCGCGGACGCGCGCCACGGCAAGCTCAATCTTCCTGTTGGGACCCATAGGTTCACCTATATGTGTTGCAATGTCGGGTGTCGCACCTGCTAACTTGCACAAAAAGCTGTCTGCCTTGTTCAGACAACCTAGTTTTTGACCTCTGAGGGTTCACCTATATGTGTTGCAATGTCGGGTGTTGCATGAGGGTTCACTTATGTTTGCTGTGAGGCTGGGCGTTGCATGAGGGTTCACTTATGTTTGTTGTAAGGTTGGGTAAGGTCGGGTGTTGCACCCACTTTGACAAAACAACCGACTGAACCCCGGGGGCTGCTGCCCCTCCCTGGCGACAAAGGAAAATAGCATACAAAACGGGCAATCTCTTGCTTTTGTATCCTAATTGTTTCCCTGATGTGTGCGACCTATGGGGTGCAACCTATGGGGTGCAACCTATGGGGTGCAACCTATGGGGTGCAAACTATCGGAGGGTACGTTTACTTGTTGCGTTTTCACCCAACCGATGGGGTGCGACCTATGGGGTGCAACCCATGGGGTGCAATCTATGGGGTGCAACCTATGGGGTGCAACCTATGCAGGGGTACGTTTGCATGGTGCGTTTTCCCCCCAAGCTGCGGGGTGCGAGCTATGGGGTGCAACCTATGGGGTGCAACCTATGGGGTGCAACCGATGGGGTGCCACCTTTGGGGTGCAACCTATGGGGATTTCTTCTTTCGTTGTTGGGGGTCACTTTGGTCCGGTGTCATTTGGTTCCAATGGTCATGATGCATGCCCGGAAGGCCCACCCTCCCCTGGGCCAGCCATGAGCATGGATGTGGATGATGACATCACCACGGGCAGGTCCAAGAGGAGCCGCGTTGCTTCAGTCGTTATCCTGACCGCGGATGCGCAGGACTCAGTGTCGTGGCTGCCAGCTCCGCGTGGTGATCCAGTCCCGGCAAGAGTGAAATCTTGGGTGTTCTCTGAACGGGGTTCCTATAGGGCGTGTGGCCATCGGCCTTCGGCTCAAGCGCTTTTGTTTGCGGCGCCGCGACGGATGTGCCTGCTTGCCCCTCTTCCCTTCGTAAGATGGACCTTGTGCTGCCTGCCGTGGGGAGCCGGCTGGCCGTCATCCGGGTCATCCCCATGTACCCCGGCCTCGGCCTGCAGCTCTACGACGATGACTCCGGCGTGCTCTACGTCGTCGTGCTGCGGTGCTGGTATCCACCGGTCGACTCCAGCGGCAGGCCGGTGGTGTGGGCTGGAGGCCGGCCACCAGGGCCTTCTTGGGGTTGGGCCTCTGCCGGGCGCCCCCGGGGGCCCGGCAACGGCCCCTGAATGCTGCGTTCCGGCGCGGGCCCGAGCAGAGGCAGCGGGGGTCTGCCTGAGCCTAGCTACGGGCCTCGCGCGGCAGCGGCTGAGCCCGCTCGCCCTGGCGGTGACCCCGTGCGGCTGCTACAACGCCGAGGTGAAGCGGCTGCCGCCGGCGGGCCTCGGCCTCAACCTCAACCCCAGGAGCACCGCGGACCTGCTTCCGGCGCTGGGCATGCTGAAGGGCCTCTACGAGGACGGAAAGAGCCGCATCGCGAAGCTCAACGCGAGGGAGCAGCAGTCCAAGCAGCGCTTCCGTGAGGTACAGGCCACCCACGATGCGCGCTGGGCCACAATCGAGGCCCGCTTCAAGAACCGGACGGTTTCCGAGGAGTTCTACAGGAACCAAACCAGGGATGAGAACCGCATCCGGGCCTACTGGCAGGGCATGCGGGAGCGGCAACACCGCCAATTCCACACCAGCCTGACGATTCAGCACGGCACCATACTTGAGCGCGCATTGCGTGCCAGTTTTTGACCCACACCGCTTGCCAGAACAGCGCTACGCGGTAGAGCAGCTTGCGGCCCGCGGCGCGCTCACAGATGAGACCTTGGTGTCTCTCGCAGGGAATGGCATGAACTTAGCAGCAGTGGGAAGCGCCCTTCTGTGCGCTCTCTTTTCCATCCGCTTCCAAGTTCAACACCAGCCAGCAAGGGCAGCATGCATGATTTCTGATGGACAGTCAGACGTGTCAGATGTCAGTGACAGCGATGAGTGAGCAAAAGAAAGAAATACTTCAGTGGCTCAACTGTGCAACGGTTGCAGTGCAACGCACTGCCAAATTCTATTTCCTCCAGCCTGACACGCCGTTGGTTTCGGCCCGCATGCGGTTGCGCCTCCGCCCTTGGCCATTGACAGCACATAAAAGAGAGTTCCGCCTACTTCCAGGCCCGCCAAAACAGCGCACACGGCCTAGCCAGCACTGAATGCTAGAGGAGCACTGGCCTGAGCTAGGATAAGGGCACCCTGCAACGAAGACCTGCACCATTGCGCGTTTCTGAGCACACGCCTTTGGTCTCACATGGCGCCAGGGGTTCAGGCGCGACTTCGTTCACCCGGGAGGGGCCCGGCACGCGTTGCGACGACTCCACGGTTTGATCCGCCTGCCTGACACGTCCAGCGACAGCATGGTGTGCGCCACCAGCCGGATCCGCCCAACGGCCATTATGGTTTGGCAAACCATTCTGACACGCCCAGCGACCATCATGCTTTAATCGCCTGGCCTGGCCCGACGTTGCTGCCTTCATGACTAGCCAGTGTTTGCTTGGCTTCCCACCCGTGTCAGACTGCGTTCCGTAGCATTGTTTGGATCAAGTGCCTCCAAACATGAGCCTCTTTAAGTGCCTCTCAGCGTCTTCCCTTCATGCCGACCCCGCGCAAGCATCGCCGAGCCGAGCTCAGCTCTGAGGATGCGGCTGGTGGCAGCGATGAGAGCAACCGTTCTCGCTCTCGCCGATCTCGCCGTTCTCGCAAGGGCGAGACGAAAACGAACTCGCGCAACCTGAAGGGCCACCACCAAGCCAGCCGCGGACCAAAGGGCAAGAAGTATTGCAAGGGCTGTGGGTCTTTAAGGCCCACCGAGGAGTTTGCGCTGAACCAGGACATCTGCATGAAGGATAAGAGAGCGCTTGACAATATCAGCAAGGCATCCAAAAGCATTGGCAAGTCCGAGAAATTCAAAACCATCAGGGGTGACGAAGCAAAACTCCAATCGATGCTCGCCAAATACCACAGCGAGTGCAGCGACACGAGCGGCAAAAAGAAGAAGGACGGGCCCTCCGTCAAAGGTTTCTTCTTAGAGTACATCGAGGCGTATGAGGCGCGGGAGGAGATATTGAAGGACGACGTCGGGGAAATGATGCACGAGGAGGAGTTCAAAGACTGGTGCGCTTCAGCCAAGGCTGGCCGCTTGTCATCCAAGGCTGCCCAATTAAAGTGGGATCAGATGGTGGCAACCCTAGAAACACAGGTTTGGGACATGGAGGGGCCCGAGTCATCCAAGCTGCGGTTCCGCATCAAAGTCAAAGATCTGATAATTCTCCGCAGCGGTGTCAAGTCCTCGAAGAAGGTCAAACTTAAGAGAAAAGCAGAGAAGGATCCTACAGCGCAGTCCCTCCAGAAAGGCCTGAAGGGCGTGATGACGAATCACGATCAGATGCATCTTGACGTTGGCTTGGACATGCGCCTCATGGCTCAACGCATGGCCCGGTCCGGCCAGGGCGTCGAGGACGACGGCAATGCGCAGGGGTGCTTCCAGGGGGGCAACGTTGCAGTCAACATTGCGGACTTGCTGAAGGACGACCAGCAGGACGAGGAGCAGGATGCCGACGCTGGCCTGGGCGAGGATGGGGACGAGGAGGAGGGCGACTTGGCTGACGCGCCCAAGAAGAAGCAGGAGAGTTCTACTCCTCGGAAGATCTGGTTTGACGCAGACAACGAGTGCAACAAGGCCAAACGGCAGTGGCGATCGAGTGTGGGCAGCCTCCGAAGCAGTTGCGAGGGCAAGAAAAACGAAGCGGAACTGGTCCTGGTGGACGCCTCTGCCCCGGCGGTGTCGGCAGACAAGATTGTTGTCGATTCAGTGGATGTCTGCAAACGGCGCTTGGAGTTCATGCGAGCCGTGCTCCATACCGACAGGCTTCGCCTCCAGATCTTGTGTGAGGCCGTGATCATGAAATTTATGAGACTGACACATTCATCCCTTGTGCCTGCCTTTTAACTTGACCTCCATCTTAAAACATCTGGTGTTCGTCGTCTTACCTTATCATTTGCCAGAATCAGCACAACCAATATCACTGCTGCTGCTTGTGCTGCCCTCAGGCCGCGGACGCGGGCACGACCGCCAATAAGATCCTTCAGAAGAAGATGGCCAGCTTCAGCAAGCCCGCCAGTGCTGCAGCAGCCGAGACCCCCAAGAAGACCTCCGCCAACGCCGAGCCTGCGGAGCCGGAGACCCCCAAGGCGAATTCCGATGGCGCATGCTGGTCAAGCGTGACACATATGGATTCAATAACATCAAGCAGGAGGCATCTGCCAGCAAGACAGAGGCTGATGCCATCAGCAAGGAAATTGTCAAAGAGTTGACCGGGTAGCTGCTTTGATGTTGACCTTTGTATGAGCAGCAGTGCAGGAATTTGTGGTTTCCAGCAAAATGATGAGAAAAAGGACCCCCATCCGTAGCTGTTTCAAGCTTTGTTGCGCCGCCACTCGCCAGATCCTTTAGTTGTTGCCGTTGTCCGGAAGCGTTGCCAGCGGTTGACTCCTTACAAACACCATCCGCGTTGCTACCAGCTTGATTCCCGCCTGTGCGTCCGTTGTGTGCCCAGCGTCCGCCCTGCACATGTGAAACGCAAGCCCGCCTCAACACATGCGTAGGTAGTTTGGTGCAACGGCTAAAACAACCAGCGCCGACCAGCAGGGTGCCCAGCGAAACCATTGGATCACAAATGTCTCAATCACTTAATGCGAGGCGTTCGATGGTCCGAGCTGCAAAGCGATGAGGGACAAGTCCCTAGTCTCTGCAAATGTAGCAGACACCGCGCCAGGCAGGTCAGGGACCATCTGCAGCTATGCGTGTCTGCCGGTTGTCCTTTGCTGCGCAGCCTTTCTGTTGGTTATTTGTTCCATGTGGCCGCGTTAGTTCCGCGCGTTCCGCCATCCGCCAACTTGACCTGGAGCTTTGGCCGCCAGGTCCGTGAGCGCAAGAGTTCAGCATATTATATTTATCTGGCCTCGTTGCTGTGGCCCCGCGCGGGTCAAAGCACATGGTTGGTCTGTCCTTTCACGTGTTTAGATGTGTTTGAAATGCTTCTGTTTTGGCTTGGTGTCTGCACCCTCAGGACACTGCTCCTGGCGGGCTGCGTAGTTTATACTACCCATCTGCAGGCGTTCCGAACGTGCTGGAGGCGGTCCAGCAGCTCGTTGCGAAGGTGAGCCGGCTTGAGAAGGCGTTGCGCGCAAAGATAGCCCAGGCGTCGCCCAACGAGCTCCATGAGAGGGCGAACCGGTTCGAGGCTGCGCTAATCAGTCAGAAGGTCAGCCGGTTCGAGGCGATGCTGCAGCGTCGCGGTGCGAAGCGTCCGATCGCGCTCTTCCTGCAGGAAGCGGTAGTCGTTCCTCAGGCGCGCCTTGTCGCGCTGGATGTCGCGAATATCGTTGCCGATATCGCCTGCGAAGGCAGCGGGCGCCGCGGTCGATGCCCACAGCTCTGCCACGGCACACTCAGTCGTGGCCATATACGTGCGTTTGTGAAAGGCCGGCATGGATGTCGTGGGCGCCGCCTTTGCGAACGCAAAGCTGTCCATTAGAGGCCACGCCAGCAATCAGCAGGATGCGGTCACGTGGGTGTACACACTCATTGCGTGGTCAGATCCAAGCGCAGGGCGCGATGCAGCCTCATTGCTCAAAGCGTGGAACGACCAGTCAACCCGGGAGGCGCGACTCGTCGGT
>JAPIWU010265752.1:0-35895 GCA_037576205.1 Pyrocystis lunula | reverse complement strand
AAAATCAAAAAAAACATAAAAATAGTAAAAATCCCAAAAATCCCAAAATCCAAAATCCAAAAAATCAAAAAAATCAAAGAATCCAAAAATCCCAAAAATCCAAAGATCCAAAAATCATCAAAATCCCAAAATCCAAAAAATCCAAAAATCCCAAAAATCAAAAAACCCAAAATCCAAAATCCCAAAATCCCAAAAATACAAATCCAAAAAATCGTAAAAATTCCAAAAATCCAAAAATCCAAAATCCAAAAATCCCAAAAATCTAAAAATCCAAGAATCCAAAATCCAAAAATCCAGAAATCAAGAAAGTCCAACAATCACAAAAATCATCGAAATCCACAAATCCCAAAAATCAAAAAATCCAAAAATCGTTTAAATCCAAAAATCTAAAAAATCCAAAAATCAAAAAAATTACAAAAATCCAGAAATCCCAAAAATCAAAAAATCCCAAAAACTTCAAAATCCAAAAATCAAAAAAATCCAAAAATCCCAAAAATCTAAAAAACCAAAATCAAAAATCCAAAAATCCAAAAAATATAGATCCAAAAAATCACGAAAATCACAAAAATCCCAAACATCAAAAAATCGAAAATCCAAACAAAAATAAAAAATCAAAAAATCTAAAAATACCAAAAATCCCAAAATCCAAAATCCCAAAAATCCAAAATTCCAAAAAATTAAAAATCCTCAAAATCCAAAAATCAAAAAAATCAAAAAATCACAAAAAACTTAAAAATCCAAAAAATCCAAAATCCAAAAATCCAAAAATCCAAAAATCAAAAAAGTCAAAAATCATCGAATCCCAAAATCCCAAAAATCCATAATCCAAAATCCAAAAATCCAAGAAACACAAAAATCCAAAAATCCCAAAAGTCCAGAAATCCAAAAAATCTTCAAAATCCAAAAATCCAAAAAACTTAAAAATCTAAGAAAATCCCAACAATCCAACAATCCCAAAAATCTAAAAATCCAAAAATCCTCAAAATCCAAAAATAAAAAATGAAAATCATAAAAATCCAAAAATCCAATATCAAAAATCAAAAATACAAAAATCAAAAAATCACAAATATCACAAAAATCACAAAAATCCAAAAACCCAAAGTCCAAACAAAAATCCCAAAATCCCAAAAATCTAAAAACCCCAAAAATCCCAAAATCCAAAATCCCGAAAATCCCGAAAATCCAGAAATCCAAAAATCCAAAAATCAAAAAATCAAAAAAATCCAAAAATCATCAAAATCCAAAAATCCCAACAATCCAAAATCCAAAATCCAAAAATCCAAAAAACAAAATCAAAAAATCACAAAAATCACAAAAATCACAAAAATCCAAAGAATCCCAAAATCCAAATTCCCAAAAATCCAAAATCCAAAAATCCAAAAATCCAAATATCCAAAAATCCAGAAATCCTCAAAATCCAAAAATCCAAAAATCCAAAAATCCAAAAAATCCAAAATCCAAAAATCACAAACAAACCAAAAATCACAAAAAACATAAAAATCACCAAAATCCACAAAATCCAAAAATCCAAAATCCCAAAAATCCATAATCCAAAAATCCCAAAAATCCCAAAATCCCAAAATCTTCGAAATCCAAGAATCCAAAAAATCCAAAAATCCAAAAAATCCAAAAATACCAAAATCCCAAAATCTTCAAAATCCAAAAATCAAAAAAATCCCAAAATCCCCAAAACACAAATCCAAAAAAACACGAAAATCGCAAAAATCCCAAACATCAAAAATCCAAAATCCAAACAAAAATCCAAAAGTTCAACAATCTAAAAATCACAAAAATCCAAAAATCCAAAATCCCAAAAATCCAAAAATCTTAAAAATCCAAAAATCCAAAAAAATCCAAAAATCCCCAAAATCCAAAATCCCAAGTCAAAAAATCACAAAAAACAAAAATCCCAAAAATCACAAAAATCACCAAATTCCAAACATCCCAAAATCCAAACATCCAAAAATCCAAAATCCAAAAATCCAAAAATCCAAAAATCCAAAAATAAAAAAAAACAAAAATCATCAAAATCCAAAAATCCAAAAAATCACAAAATCCCAAAAATCTAAAATCCCAAATCCAAAAATCCAAAAAAACACAAAAATCCAAAAATCACAAAAATCACAAAAGTCACCAAAATCCAAAAAAGTGAAAATCCAAAATCCAAAAATCCAAAAATCCAAAAAATACAAAAATCCTCAAAGTCCAAAAATCCAAAAAATCAAAAAATCCCAAAATCCAAAATCCAAAAGCCAAAAATCCCAAGAATCCAAAAATCAAAAAATCACAAACATCAAAAAATTCAAAAATCCAAAAATCCAAACATCCAAAATCCAAAAATCCCTAAATCCAAAAATCAAAAAAATCAAAAAATATTCAAAATCCGAAAATCCAAAAAATCAAGAAATCCAAAAAATTTAAAAATCCAAAATCCAAAAATCCCAAAAATCCAAAAATCAAAAAAATCAAAAAATCACAGAAATCCACAAAATCCAAAAATCCAAAATCCCAAAAATCAAAAAAATCCTAAATACAAAAAATCCAAAAATCCAAAAATCTTCAAAATTCAACAATCCAAAAAATCCAAAAATCGAAAAAATCCGAAAATCAAAAAATCCAAAATCCCAAAATCCAAAATCCCAAAATCCCAAAAATACAAAAATCCAAAAAATCTTAAAAATCTCAAAAAGCAAAAAACATCCACAAATCCAAAATCCAAAAATCAAAAAATCAAAAAATCAAGAAAATCCACAAATCTTCAAAATCCAGAAATCCAAAAAATCCAAAAATCCAAAAATCCAAAATCCAAAATCCAAAAATCCAAAAATCCAAAAAATCCAAAAATCCTCAAAATCCCAAAATCAAAAAAATCCAAAAATCAAAAAAATCCAAAATTGAAATCCAAAAATCACAAAAAACACAAAATCCCAAAATCACAAAAATCACCAAAATCACCAAAAATCACAAAAATCCAAAATCCCAAAAATCCAAAAATCAAAAAATCAAAAAAATCCAAAAATCATCAAAATCCAAAAATCCAAAAAATCAAAAAATCACAAAAATCCAAAAATCCAAAATCCAAAAATCACAAAACAAAATCCCAAAATCCAAAAAATCACAAAAATCACCAAAATCTCAAAAATCCAAAATCCCAAAATCCCAGAAATCCAAAATCCAAAGAGCCCAAAATCCAAAAATCCAAAAAATCAAAAAATCTTCAAAATCCAAAAATCCAAATAATCCAAAAATCAAAAAATCCAAAAATCCAAAATACAAAATCCAAAAATCCCAAGATCCAGAAATCAAAAAATCACAAAAATCTCAAAAATCCAAAAAATCCCAAAATCCAAAATCCCAAAAATCCAAAATCCAAAAATCCCAAAATCCAAAAAATCAAAATCTTCAAAATCCAAAAATCCAAAAAATCCAAAAATCCCAAAAATCCAAAATCCAAAAATCACAAAAATCCAAAAATCAAAAAATCCAAAAGTCACCAAAATCTCAAAAATCCAAAAATCCAAAATCCCAAAAATCAAAAAAATCCAAAAATCCAAAAATCTTAAAAATCCAAAAATCCAAAAATCTTCAAAATCCAAAAATCAAAAAATACCAAAATCCCAAAAATCCAAAAACCCAAAATCTAAAATCCCAAAATCCCAAAAATCCAAAAATCCAAAAAATCCACAGATCACCGACATCAAAAAAACCAAAATCCAAAATCCAAAAGTCCCAAAAATCTAAAAATCCCAAAATCCAAAAATCAAAAAAACAAATCCCAAAAATCCAAAATCCAAAATCCAAAAATCCACAAATCCCAAAATCCAAAAAACTTCAAAATCAACAAAATCCCAAAAATCCAAAAATCCAAAATCCCAACAATCCAAAAATCATCAAAATCCAAAAATCCCAAAAAACAAAAATCCCAAACATCCAAAAATCCAAAATCCAAAAATCAAAAAATACAAATCCAAAAAATCACCAAAATCTTCAAAAAACCAAAAATCCAGAATCCAAAAATCCAAAAGTCCCAAAAATCTAAAAATCTTAAAAATCCAAAAATCACAAAATCCCAAAAATCCAAAAATCAAAAAAATCCAAAAATCCCAAACATCCAAAAATCCAAAATCCAAAAAATCCAAAAAATCAAAAATCCAAAATCCAAAATCCAAAAATCCCAAAAATACAAATCAAAAAAATCATAAAAATCCAAAAAATCCAACAGTCCAAAAGTCAAAAAAATCAAAAAATCTCAAAAACCCCAAAATCCAAAATCCAAAAATCTTAAAAATACAAAAATCCAAAAAATCACAAAAATCAAAAAATCATAAAAATCACAAAATACCAAAATCCCAAAAATCCAAAAATCATCAAAATCCAGAAATCAAAAAAACAAAGAATCCCAAACATCCAAAAATCCAAAATCCAAAATCCAAAAATCACAAAAATCCAAAAAGTTTCAAAAATCACAAAAATCCGAAAAATACAAAATCCAAAAATCCAAAAATCCCAAAAATCCAAAAATCTTAAAAATCCAAAAATCCCAAAAATCCAAAAATTCTCAAAATCCAAAAATCAAAAAATCAAAAAATCATAGAAATCCAAAAATCCAAAATCCAAAGTCCAAAAATCCCAAAAATCCAAAAATCCAAAAAATCCCAAAAATCAAAAAAATCCAAAAATCCAAAATCCAAAATCCAAAAATCCCAAAAATCAAAAAATCTTCAAAATCCAAAAATACAAAAAATGCAAAAATCATTAAAAGCCACAAAATCCAAAAATCCAAAATCCCAAAAATCCAAAAATCCAAAAATCACAAAAATTCAAAAATCATCAAAATCCCAAAATCGTCAAAATCCAAAAATCCAAAAATACAAAAGTCCAAAATCCAAAAATCCAAAAATCCAAAAATCCAAAAGTCTTCAACATCCAAAAATCAAAAAATCAAAAAATCAAAAAAATCCAAAAATCCCAAATCCAAAATCCAAAAATCCCAAAAAATAAAAATCACAAAAAACCTAAACATCACGAAAATCCCAAAATCCAAAAATCACAAAAATCCAAAAATCCAAAAAATCCAAAAATCCCAACAATCCAAAAATCCAGAAGCCAAAATCAAAAAATCTTAAAAATACAAAAATCCAAAAAATCTCAAAAATCACAAAAATCCCAAAAATCCAAAAATCCCAAAAATCTTCAAAATCCAAAAATCAAAAAAATCAAAAATCCCAAATCCCAACATCCAAAATCCAAAAATCTCAAAAATATCACAAATCAAAAAAACAAAAAACCCAAACATCCCGAACATCCAAAAATCCAAAATCCCAAAAATCCCAAAAATCCAAAAATCCAAAAATCCCCAAAATCCCAAAATCCTCAAAATCCAAAATCCAAAAATCACAAAAATCTTAAAATCCCAAATCCAAAAAATTAAAAAAAAAGAGAAAAATCACAAAATCCAAAAATCCCAAAAATCCTCGAAGTCTTCAAAATCCCGAAATCCACAAAATCCCAAAATCCAAAAATTCAAAAAATCCAAAATCCAAAATCCAATAATCCTGAAACTACAAAAATCCAAAAAATCACAAAAATCCAAAACGTCCAAAAAATCATAAAATCCCAAAATCCCAAAAATCAAAAACATCCAAAATCCAAAGATCCCAAAAATCAAAAAATCAAAAAATCACAAAAATCCCAAAAATCCAAAAATCCAAAGCCCCAAAAATCCCAAAAATCCCAAAATCCCAAAAGTCCAAAAATCCTCAACATCAAAAAATCCAAAAAACCAAAAAATCAAAAAATCCGAAAAATCCAAAAATCCAAAATCCAAAATCCAAAATCCAAAAAATCCCAAAAATCCCGAAATCAAATTCAAAAAATCTCCCAAATCCCAAAAATCCCCAAAATACAGAAAATCCAAAAATCCCAAAAATCAAAGAATCCAAAATCAAAAAATACAGAAAATCACAAGAATCCAAAAATCCAAAAAATCATAAAAATCACAAAAATCACCAAAATCCAAAATCTCAAAAATCCCAAAAATACAAAAATCAAAAAAATCAATCACAAAAATCAAAAATTCAAAAAAAATCAAAAAATCCAAAAATGCCCAAAAATCCAAAAATCCAAAATCCAAAATCCCAATATCCCAAAAATACAAAAATCCAAAAAATCCGAAAATCCAAAAAATCCAAAAATACGAAAAACCAACCAAAAATCACAAAAATCCCAAAAATCTCAAAATCCCAAAATCCAAAAATCCAAAAATCTCAAATATCACAAAAATGTCAAAAATCCAAAAATCAAAAAAAATCAAAAAAAAGACACAAAATCCCCAAAATCCAAAATTCAAAATCCAAAAATCACAAAAATTTCAAAAAACAAAAAATCTTCAAAATCCAAAAATCAAAAAAATCCAAAAATCAAAAAGATTTAAAATCAAAAAACCAAAAATCCAAAAATTCTTAAAAATTCAAAAATCCACAAAATTTCAAAAATCCCGAAAATCCCAAGTCCAAAACCCCGAAAATCCAAACATCCCAAAAATCCGAAAATCCCCAAAATCAAAAAATCCAAAATCCAGAATCCAAAAATCCAAAAATACAAAAATCCCAAAAATCAAAAAAAAAAAAATCACAAAAAACAAAAAATCTAAAAAATCCCAAAATCTTCAAAATCCAAAAATCCAGAAATTCCCAAAATCCCAAAAATCCAAAATCCAAAATCCCAAAAATCCAAAAATCCAAAAATCAAAAAAATCACAAAAATCACAAAAATCGAAAAATCAAAAAATCAAAAAATCCAAAAATCAAAAAGATCTAAAATCCAAAATCCAAAAATCCAAAAAATCTTTTAAAAAATCAAAAATCCACAAAAATTTCAAAAATCCCAAAAATCTCAAAATCCAAAAATCCCGAAAATCAAAACATCCCAAAAATCCAAAAATCCCGAAAATCAAAAAATCCAAAATCCAAAATCCAAAAATCCAAAAAATACAAAAATCACAAAAATCCCAAAATCCAAAAATCCAGAAAATCCAAACATCCCAAAAATCCAAAAATCCCAAAAGTCAAAAAATCCAAAATCCAAAATCCAAAAATCCAAAAATACAAAAATCACAAAAATCAAAAAAAACAAAAATCACAAAAATCAAAAAATCCCAAAAATCCAAAAATCTTCAAAATCCAAAAATCCAGAAATTCCCAAAATCCAAAAAATCGAAAATCCAAAATCCCAAAAATCCAAAAATCCAAAAAATCACAAAAATCGAAAAATCCAAAATCCAAAAAATCACAAAAATCCCAAAATCCCAAAATCCAAAAAATCCAGAAATCCCCAAAGTCCAAAAATCCCCCAAATCCCAAAAATCAAAAAATCCAAAAATCTAAATCCCCAAAATCACAAAAATCCAAAAATCAAAACATAAACAAATTAAATCCCAAAAATCCAAAAATCCAAAAATCAAAAAAAACACAAAAATCTCAAAAATCCAAAATATCCAAAAATCCAAAAATCCAAAAATCTTCAAAATCCTCAAAATCCAAAAATCAAAAAATCCAAAAGTCTCAAAAATCAGAAAAACAAAAAATTCAAAATACAAAAATCACAAAAATACACAAATACAAAAATCACCAAAATCCCACAAATCACCAAAATACAAAAATCCAAAAAATCACAAAAATCACAAAAAACAATCCAAAATCCGAAATCCAAAAATCCCGAAAATACAGAAATCCAAAAAATCCCAAAATATCAAAAAAATAAAAATCCCAAAATCCAAAAATCACAAAATCCCCAAAATCCAAAAATCCTCAAAATCCCAAAATCAAAAAAATCAAAAAATCACAACAATCCAAAAATCCAAAATCCAAAAATCCCAAAATTCACAAAACTCCAATAATCCAATAAATCCCAAAAATCTAAAAAATACAAAGAATCTAGAAATCCAATATCCCCAAAATCCCAAAAATCCAAAAATCCAGAAATCCAAAAAATCCAAAAATCCCAAAATCCTCAAAATCCAAAAATCAAAAAATCCAAAAATCTTCAAAATCCAAAAATCCAAAAAATCCCAAGATCACAAAAATCCCAAAATCCAAAATCCAAAAATCCCAAAAATCAAAAAATCCAACAATCAAAAAATCTCAAAAATCAAAAAATCCCAAAAATCCCAAAATCCAAAATCCCAAAAATCCAAAAAATCTCAAAATCCCCAAAATCCAAAAAATCCAAAAATCAAAAAATCTTCAAAATCCAAAATCCAAATAATCTTCAAAATCCCAAACATCTAAAAATCCAAAATCCAAAATACAAAATTCCCAAAAATACAAAAATCCAAAATCTTCAAATTCCCAAAAATCCCAAAATCCAAAAATCCCAAAAATCCAAAAATCAAGAAAATCCAAAAATCCCCAAAATCCAAAATCCAAAATCCCAAAATCCCAAAAATACACAAATCCAAAAAAATCAAAAATTTCAAAAATCACAAAAATCCAACAATCCAAAAATCCCAAAATCCAAAAAACCTTCAAATTCCACAAATCCAAAAAATCCAAACATCCCAAAAATCCAAAATCCAAAATCCAAAAATCCCAAAAATCCAAAAATCCAACAAAACCCGAAAATCCAAAAAATCAGAAAAATATAAAAATCCAAAATCCAAAAAATCCCAAAAATCCAAAAATCCAAAAATCCCAAAAATCCCCAAAACTTTCAAAATCAATCCACAAATCCAAAAAATCCAAAAATCCCAACAATCCCAAAATCCAGAAATCAAAAAAATCACAAAAATCCCAAACATCCCAAACATCAAAAATCCAGAATCCCAAAAAATCAAAAAATCCAAAAATCTAAAAAATCTAAAGATTCTCGAAATCCAAAAATCCAGAAAAATCAAAAAATCAAAAAAATCCAAAATCCCCAAATCCCGAAAATCCAAAAAATACAAAAATCCAAAAACAATAAAATCACAAAAATTTCAAAAATTCAAAAATGCAAAAACCAAAAATCCAAAAGTCCCAAAAATCTAAAAGTCACAAAAATCCAAAAATCACAAAAATCCAAAAATCAAAAAAATTTAAAAAATCCAAAAATCCAAATCCAAAATCCAAAAATCCCAAAAATCCAGAAATCCAACAAATCCCCAACATCCCAAAAATAAAAAAATCCAAAATCACAAAAATCAAACAATTCAAAAAATCAGAAAATCCCAAAAATCCAAAAATCCACCAAATCCACAAAATCCACAGAACCCAAACATCCCAAAAATCCAAAATCCAAAATCTCAAAATCTCAAAAATCCAAAAATCCCAAAAAATCTCAAAAATCACAAAAATCCCAAAAATCTAAAAATCCAAAATCCCAAAAATCAAAAAAATCAAAAATCAAAAAAAAACCAAAAATCTTCAAATTCCCAAAATCCAAAAAATCTAAAAATCCAAAAAATCAAAAATCCAAAATCCAAAATCCAAGAATCCCAAAAATACAAAGATCCCAATAATCAGAAAATCACAAAAAATCCAAATCCAAAAATCCAAAAATCCAAAATCCAAAAATCCAAAAGTCCCAAAAATCTAAAAATCAAAAAAATCCAAAAATCAAAAAATCAAAAGAATCCCCAAATCCGAAAATCCAAAAAATCCCAAAATCCAAAAATCCCAAAAATCCAAAAATCAAAAATATCCAAAAATCCCAAAAATCCAAAATCCAAAATCCAAAACTCCCAAAAATACAAAAATCCAAACAATCACAAAAATCAAAAAACAAAAATCCCAAAATCCCAAAATCCCAAAAATCTCAAAGTCTTCAAAATCCAAAAAATTCAAAAATCCCAAAAATCACAAAAATCCCAAAATCCAAAATCCAAAAATCCAAAAAAATCAAAAAATCACGAAAATCAAAAAAAGCCCAAAATCACCAAAAATCCAAAAATCTCAAAAATCCAAAAATCTTGAAGATCAAAAAATCAAAAAATCAAAAAAATAAAAAAATCTTGAAAACACGAAAAATCCCAACAATCAAAATAACCAAAATCCAAACAATCCAATCCAAAAATTTTCAAAATCTTCAAAATCCAAAAATCCAGAAATCCCAAAAATCCAAATAATCCAAAATCCAAAATCCAAGAATATTAAAAATCAAAAAAACAAAAAAATCTTAAAAAGTCAAAAAAGCACAAAAATCCCAAAATCCAAAAATCCAAAATCCCCAAAATCCAAAAAATCCAAAAATCCAAAAATCCCCAAAATCCAAAACTCTAAAAATCAAGAAAATTAACAAATCAAAATCCCAAAATGAAAAATCCAAAATCCAAAAAATCACAAAAATCAAAAAATCTGAAAAATCCACAAAATCTTTAAAATCCACAAAATCCCAACATCCAAAATCCCAAAAATCCCAAAAATCCAAAAATCACAAAATCCCAAAAATCCAAAAATCATCAACATCCAAAGATCAAAAAATCAAAAAATCGCAACAATCCAACAATCCAAAATCCAAAATCCAGAAATCCCAAACATCCAAAATTCCCAAAAATCCGAAAATCATCAAAATCCAAAAATCCAAAAAATCTAAAAATCCCAAAATCCAAAATCCAAAAAGCAAAAAAATGAAAAATCACAAAAATCTTAAAAATCTAAAAATCAAAAAAACCCAAAAACCCAAAAGTCCAAAAATCCCAAACATCCAAAAATCCAAAATCCAAAATCCAAAATCCAAAAATCAAAAATACAAAAATCTCAAAAAATACAAAAACAAAAAAATCATAAAAATCAAAAAAAATTAAAAATCCCAAAAATCCAAAAGTCCAAAAGTTTTCCACATCTGAAAATCAAAAAAATCAAAAAATCAAAAAAATCCAAAAATCCAAATCCAAACTCCAATCATCAAAAAAACAAAAAATCATTAAAATCACAAAAATCCCAAACATCCCAAAATCCAACATCCCAAAAATCCAAAAAATCAAAAAATCCAAAAATCTTCCAAATCCAAAATCGTCCAAATCCAAAAATCCTCCAAAATCATCAAAAAATCAAAAAATCCCAGACATCCAAAAATCCTCCAAATCCAAAAATCCCAAAAATCTAAAAATCTTAAAAATCCAGAAATCCAAAATCAAAAAAACCCAAAAATCCAAAAATCCCAAAAATCCAAAAATCCAAAATCCCAAAAATCCAAAAATTCCAAAAATCCAAAAATCCAAAAATCCAAAAAATCCAAAAATCTCCAAAATTCCAAAATCAAAAAAATCAAAAAATCAAGAAATCCCAAAAATCCAAAACCCAAAAATCCCAAAAATACAGAAATCCGAAAATCCAAAAAATCAAAAAATCAAAAAAAGCAAAAAACCAAAAAATCACGAAAATCCCAAACATCCCAAAAATCCAAAAATCCAAAAGTCTTAAAAATCCAAAAATCCTCAAAGTCCAAAAATCCAAAAAATCCAAAAAATCCTCACAATCCCAAAAGCCAAAAATCATCAAAATCCAAAAATCAAAAAAATCCAAAAATCCTTAAAAATCCAAAATCCAAAATCCAAAAATCCCAAAAATACAAAAATCTAAAAAAAATCAAAAATCCCAAAAATCCAAAAATCCAAAATCCAAAAATCTAAAAGTCCCCAAAATCTAAAAATCCCAGAAGTCCAAAAATCCAAATCCAAAAAATCAAAATCCCAAAAATCCAAAAATCCCAAAAATCCAAAAATCCAAAATCCAAAAAATCCAAAAATCCCAAAAATCAAAAAATCCAAAATCCCAAAATCCCAAAATACCAAAATCCCAAAAATCTCAAAAATCATAAAAATCAAAAAATCAAAAAATCCAGAAGTCCAAAAAATCAAAAAATCCAAAAAATCCCAAATCCAAAATCCAAAAAGCTTAAAAAATCCAAAAATCACAAAAATCGTAAAAATCCAAAAATCCCAAAAATCCCAAAATCCAAAAATTCAAAAATCCAAAAATACAAAAATCCCAAAAATCCCCAAAATCAAAAAATCCAAAATCCACAATCCAAAAATCCCAAAAATACAAAAATCAAAAAAAAACTCACATATCCCCAAAATCACAAAAATCACCAGAATCACAAAAATCCAAAAACACAAAAATCCAAAAATACAAAAATCCAAAAATCTTCGAAATCCAAAAATCAAAAAAATCCAAAAATCAAAAAATCTTCAAAATCCCAAAATCAAAAAATCCAAAAATGCAAAAAATCGAAAAATCCAAAATCCCAAATCCAAAAATCCCAAAAATCCGAAAATCCAAAAAATCAAAAAATCAAAAAAATCCAAAAATCCCAAATCCCAAAAATCCAAAAATCCAAAAATCCAAAAATCCAAAAGTCCCAAAAATCAAGAAGGCTCAAAATCCAAAAATCCACAAAATCCAAAAATCCCCAAAATCCAAAAATCCAAAATCCAAAAATCCCAAAATTCCAAAAAGCCAAAATCCCAAAAATCACAAAAATCCCAAAATCCAAAAATCCAAAAAATCCAAAAATCCAAAAATCTTCAAAATCCAAAAATCCAAAAAATCCAAGTATCCAAAAAATCCAAAAATCCAAAATCCCAAATCCAAAAATCCCAAAAATCCCAAAATCCAAAATCAAAAAATCAAAAAAATCCAAAAATACAAAATCCCAAAAATCCAAAAAATCCAAAAATCCAAAAATCCAAAAATCCAAAAATACAAACAAAAATCCAAAATCCAAAATCCAAAATCCAAAAATCCAAAATCCAAGATCCAAAAATCCAAAAGTCCCAAAAATCTAAAAATCAGAAAAATCCAAAAATCTTAAAAATCCCAAAAATCCAAATACCCAAAATCCACAAAATCCCCAAAATCCAAAAATCCCAAAAGTCCTCAGAATCTCAAAAATCCTCAAAATCAAAAAATCAGAAAGTTCCAAAAATCGCAAACATCCCAAAAATCAAGAAATCCAAAATCCAAAATCCAAAAATTCCAAAAACCATAAAAATCACAAAAATCCTAAAAGTCTTAAGAATCACCTAAATCACAAAAAA
Organism: Pyrocystis lunula; assembly: GCA_037576205.1. Classification (NCBI taxonomy): domain Eukaryota; class Dinophyceae; order Gonyaulacales; family Pyrocystaceae; genus Pyrocystis; species Pyrocystis lunula. Next base: position 22,877 of record JAPIWU010265752.1, on the reverse strand, counting down.
CCAAAGATCCAAAATCTCCAAAATCCAAAAAATCAAAAACATCCAAAAATCTAAAAATCAAAAAAATCCAAAATTCATCAAAATCCAAAAATCAAAAAAATTAAAAAATCACAAAAATCTAAAATCCAAAATCCAAAAATCCAAAAAATCAAAAAATTAAAAAAAACAAAAATCACAGAAATCCACAAATCCCAAATCCCAAAAATCCCAAACATCCCAAAATCCCAAAAATCCCAAAATCCAAAAAATCCAAAAATCCGCAAAATCCAAAAATCCCAAAAATCCAAGAATTCAAAAAATCAAAAAATCCAAAATCCAAAATCCAAAAAAACCAAAAATTCAAAAATCCAAATTCCCAAAAATCTTTAAAATCCCAAAAATCCAAAAATCCCAAAATCCCCAAAATCCAAAAATCCAGAAGATCCCAAAAGTCCAAAAAATCGTAAAAATCAAAAAAATCCAAATCCAAAATCCAAAAATCCAGAAGTCCCAAAAATTTAAAAATCCCAAAAATCCAAAAATCAAAAAATCTCAAATATCCCAACAATCCCGAAAATCCAAAATCCCCAAAATCACAAAAATCCAAAAATCCAAAATCCAGAAATCGTCCAAATCCAAAAATCAAAAAAATCAAAAAAATTTAAAACTCCCAAGAATCCAAAATCCAAAAGCCAAAAATCCCAAACATCCAAAAATCCAAAATCATTAAAATCCCAAAAAATCACAAAAATCAAAAAATCCAAAATCCCATCCAAAAATCCCCAAAATCCAAAAATCTTCAAAATCCAAAAATCCAAAAAATCCAAAATTCCCCAAAATCCAAAAATCCAAAATCTAAAATCCAAAAATCCCAAAAATACAAAAATCCAAAAAATTAAAAAAATCACAAAAATCAAAAAATCCAAAATCCGAAAAATCAAAAAATCCCAAAATCCAAAAATCTTAAAAATCTTAAAAAATCAAAAATCCAAAAATCCCAAAAATCTAAAAATCCAAATCCAAAAAATCCATAAATCCAAATCAAAAAAATCCAAAATCCAAAAATCCAAAAAATCCAAAAGTCCCAAAAATCCAAAACATCAAAAAATCAAAAAATCCAAAACATCAAAAAAGTCCAAAAATCCGAAAATCCAAAAATCCAAAAATCAAAAAATCTTCAAAATCCAAAAATCCAAAAAATCCAGAAAATCTCAAAAATCCAAAAATCAAAAAAATCCCGAAAATCCCAAAATACAAATCAAAAAAATCGCAAAAATCAAAAAATCACAAAAATCCAACAATCCAAAATCCAAAAATCCAAAAGTCCCAAAAATCTAAAAATCACGAAAATCCACAAATCCAAATCCCAAAAATCCAAAAATCTTCAAAATCCCAAAAATCCAGAATCCAAAAAATCCGAAAATCCAAAAAATCAAAAATCCAAAATCCAAAATCCAAAAATCCCGAAAATACAAAAATCCAAAATCAAAAAAATCACCAAAATCAAAAAAACAAAAAATCCAAAAATCCAAAAAATCCAAAAGTCCAAAAAATCCAAATCCAAAAAATCCAAAAATCCAAAATCCAAAATCCAAAAATCCAAAAAATACAAAAATCCCCAAAATCGTAAAAATCAAAAAATCCCAAAATCCAAAAAATCACCAAAATCTTCGAAATCCAAAAAAACAAAAAATCACAAGAATCCACGAATCCAAAATCCAAAATCCAAAAATCCAAAAATACAAAATCCAAAAAATCACAAAAATCATTAAAATCTCAAAAATCCAAAATCCAAAAAAGCAAAAAATCAAAAAAGCCCCACAATCCAAAAATCCTCAAAATCCAAAAATCAAAAAATCAAAAAATCCCAAAAATCCAAAAATCCAAAATCCAAAATCCAAAAATCTCAAAAATCAAAAAATCCTAAAATCATTAAAATCACAAAAATCCAAGCATCCCAAATCCCAAAATCCCAAAAATCCAAAAATCCAAATCTTCAAAATCCCAAAATCCAAAAAATAAAAAAATCAAAAAAACACAAAAATCCAAAATCCCCAAAATCACAAAAATCAAAAAAATCAAAAATCACAAAATCCCAAAAATCCTCAAAATCCAAAAACCTTCAAAATCCAAAAATCCCAAAAATCAAAAATCCAAAAATCCAAAAATCCAAAAATCTTCAACACCCGAAAATCAAACAAATCCGAAAATCACAAAAATCTAAAAATCCCAAATCCAAAAATCCAAAAATCCCAAAAATCACAAAAATCACAAAAATCACAAAATCCCAAAATCCGAAAATCCTTGAAAATCAAAAAATAAAAAAATCCAAAAATCAAAGGTCAAAAATCAAAAAATCTTAAAAATACAAAAATCCAAAAATTTCGAAAATCCCCAAAATCCAAAAATCCAAAAATCACAAAAATCACAAAATCCTCAAAATCCAAAAATCAAAGAAATCCAAAAATCCCAAAAATCCAAAAATCCAAAATCCAAAAATTTCAAAAATCAAAAAATCCAAAATCCAAAAATCCAAAAATACCAAAACCACAATAATCCCAAAAATCAAAATATCCAAAATCCAAAAAATCAAAAAATCCAAAAATCCAAAATCCCAAAAATCCAAAAATCATCAGAATTCCAAAATCCAAAAAATCAAAAAATCCCCATATCCAAAATCCAAAATCCCAAAAATCAAAAAATCCAAAAAATCACAAAAATCACAAAAATCCCAAAAATCCAAAAAGCCAAAATCCCCAAAATCCCAAAAATCCAAAAAATCCAAAAATCAAAAAAATCACAGAAATCCAAAAATCTTCAAAATTCAAAAATCAAAAAAATCAAAAAATCAAAAAAATCAAAAAAGTCCAAATTCCAAAATCAAAAAATCCAAAAAATACAAAAATCCAAAAATCCCAAACATCCCAAACATCCCAAACATCCTAAAAATCTCAAAATCCAAAGATCCCAAAAATCCAAATCAAAAAATCTTATATCCAAAGATCCCAAAAATCCAAAAATCCAAAATCACAAAAATTTCAAAAATCCCAAAAATCCAAAAATCCCAAATCCCAAAAATCTTAAAATCTTAAAATCCTAAAATCTTAAAAATCCAATTCAAAATCCCAAAATCCAAAAATCCAAAAAATCCAAAAATCCAAAATCCAAAAATCCAAAATCCAAAATCCAAAAATCTCAAAAATCCCAAATCCCAAAAATCCCAAAAATCAAAAAATCCAAAAATCACCAAAATCCCGAAAATCCAAAAATCAAGAAAATCCCAAAAATCCAAAAATGCAAAAAAAATTAAAAATCCCAAAAATCAAAAAATCCAAAATCCCTAAAATCCAAAAATCATGAAAAATCACAAAAATCCAAAAAAACACAAAAAGCCAAAAAAACAAAAAACAAAAATCCAAAAATCCAAAAATCCCAAAAATACAAAATTCCAAAAAAATCAAAATCCAAAAAATTTCAAAAATCCAAAAAATCACGAAATCCCAAAAATCCCAACAATCCAAAAATCCCAAAAATCCAAAAATCACAAAAATCACACAAATCAAAAAATCCAAAAATCTAAAAAATCTTAAAAATCAAAAAATCAAAAAAATCCAAAAATGTTCAAATTCTTAAAAAATTTACCAAAAATCTAAAAAACCCAAAAATCCAAAATCTAAAATCCAAAATCCAAAAATCCAAAAAATCATAAAAAATCAAAAATCCCAAAAATTGCGAATTTTTTTAAAAAAACCCAAGATCCCAAAATCTCAAAAATCCAAACATCCCAAAAAATCAAAAAATCAAAAAATCCAAAATCCAAAATCCAAAATCCAAACATCCCAAAAATACAAAAATCAAAAAATCATTAAAATCCAACAATCCCCAAAATCCCAAAAATCCAAAAATCATCAAAAACCAAAAATCCAAAAATTCACAACATCCCAAAAATCAAAAAAAACAAAACCCAACACCCGAAATCCAAAAATCCAAAAATCAAAAAATCCCAAAAGTCCAAAAAATCTAAAAATCCAAAATCCAAAAAATCACCAAAATCAAAAAATTTAAAAATCCCAAAATCACCAAAATCCAAAAATCCAAAAAATCCAAAAATCCAAAAATCCCAAAAATCCAAAATCCAAAAATCCAAAAAATCCAAAAATCAAGAAGAACAGAAAAAATAAAAATCTTCAAAATCCAAAAATCCAAAAATCAAAAGAAATCACAACAATCTTAAACATTTAAAAAATACCCAAATTCAAAAATCCAAAAATCATCAAAATCCAAAAATCAAAAAAATCCAAAAATCCCAAAAATCAAAATCCAAAATCCAAAAATCACAAAAATCCAAAAAATCACCAAAATCACACGAATCCCAACAATCCCCAAAATACAAAAATCCAGAAAATCCCAAAAATCAAAAAATCCAAAAATCCAAAATCCAAAATCCAAAAATCTTAAAAATCACAAAAATCCACAATAATCCAATAAATCCCAAAAATCACGAAAATCAAAAAATCCAATATCCCAAAAATCCAAAAAATCAATATCCAAAATACAAAATCCCAAAAATCTAAAAATCTTCAAAATCCAAAAATCCAAAAAATCCAAAAATCATCAAAATCCCAAAATCCAAAAAATCAAAAATCACAAAATCCAAAATCCAAGAATCCAGAAAATCCAAAAATCCAAAAATCAAAAAAACACAAAAATACAACAAATCCCAACAATACAAAAATCCAAAATCCCAAAATTCCCAAAAATCAAAGAATCCAAAAAATCCAAAAATCCAAAAATCTTCAAAATCCCAAAATCCAAAAAATCCAAAAATCCCCAAAATCCAAAAATCCAAAATCCAAAACCAAAAATCCCAAAAATAAAAAGATTAAAAAAATCTTAAACCAAAAATCTTAAAAATCCTTAAATCCAAGAATCGCAAAAATCAAAAATCTTAAAAATCCAAAAATCAAAAAAACCAAAATACAGAATCCAAAAATCCCAAAAATACACATCCAAAAAAATCAAAAATCCCAAAAATCACAAAAATCCAAAAAGCCAAAAATCCAAAAATCCCAAAAATCCTCAAAATCCAAAAATCAAAAAAATCCAAAAATCCCAAAAATCCCAAAATCCAAAATCCAAAATCCCAAAAATCACAAAAATCCAAAAAATCACAAAAATCACGAAAATACAAAAATCAAAAAATCTAAGAATTACACAAATCTTAAAAATCTCAAGAATCCCAAACATCCCAAAAATCCAAAAATCCAAAAATCCCAAAATCCCAAAATCCCAAAAATCGTCAAAATCCAAAAATCCAAAAAATCGAAATCCAAAATCCCAAAATCCCAAAAATCCCAAAATCAAAAAATCCCAAAAACCATAAAAATCAGTAAAAAACTAAAATCCAAAATCACCAAAATCCCAAAAATCCAAAAATCCAAAAATCCCACAAATCCCGAAACCTTGAAAAACCCAAAATAAAAAATCAAAAAATCATTAAAATCAAAAAATCCAAAATCCAAAAATCCCAAAAATCAAAAAAATCCAGAAATCAAAAAAATCACAAAAATCCCAAACATCCCCAAAATCCAAAAATCCAAAATCCCAAAAATCCCAAAATCCAAAAATCACAAAAATCTAAAGATCCTCAAAATCAAAAAGTCAAAAAATCAAAAAATCAAAAATCAAAAAAATCAAAAATCCAAAATCCAAAAATCCCAAAAATACAAAAATCAAAAAATCACAAAAATCACAAAAATCACAAAACTCTAAAAATCCAAAATCCAAAAATTCAAAAAATCCAAAAATCAAAAAATCCAAATCCAAAATCCAAAAATCCCAAAAATCCAAAAATACAAAAAATCCCAAAATCAACAAAAATCCATAAATCGAAAAATCAAAAATATAAAAAATCACAAAAATCCCAAAAATCCGAAAATCCAAAAATCCAAAAATCTAAAAAATCCACAAAATCCACAAAATCCACAAAACCCAAAAATCCCAAAAATCCAAAATCCAAAAATCCAAAAATCCAAAAAATCAAAAATCCCAAAAATCACAAAAATCAAAAAATCCCAAAAATCCAAAATCCCAAAAATCCAAAAATCCAAAAATCCAAAAATCCCAAAATCCAAAAATCCAAAAAATCCAGAAATATTAAAAATCCTAAAATCTAAAAAATCTAAAAATCCCAAAAATCCAAAAATCCAAAATCCAAAATCCAAGAATCCAAAAAATACAAAAAACCAAAAATCACAAATCACGAAAATCTTAAAAATCCAAAAATCCAAAATCAAAAAATCCAAAAGTCAAAAAAATCTCAAAATCCCAAAATTCCAAAAATAAAAAAATCCAAAAATCAAAAAATCCAAAAGATCCCAGAATCAAAAAATCCCAAAAATCCAAAAATCCCAAAAATCCCAAAAATCCCAAAATCCAAAAAATCCCAAAAATCCAAAATCCAAAATCCAAAAATCAAAAAAATACAAAAATCCAAAAAATCTAAAAAATCACAAAAATCCCAAAATCCCAATATCCCAAAATCCCCAAAATCCTAAAATCATCAAAATCCAAAGATCAAACAAATTCAAAAATCCCAAAAATCCAAAAATCAAAAATCCAAAGTCCAAAAATCCAAAAAATCCAAAATCCAAAAATCCCAAAAATCACAAAATGCAAAAAAATCCAAAAATCTCAAAAATCAAAAAATCATGAAAATGTAAAAATCAAAAAAATCCAAAAATCCTAATAATCCCAAAATCCACAATCCAAAATCCAAAATCCAAAAATCCCAAAATCCAAAAATCAAAACAAAATTAAAAATCACAAAAATCCCAAACATAAAAAACAAAATCCCAACAGTCCAATCCAAAAATCATCAAAATCTTCAAAATCCAAAAATCCAGAAATCCCAAAGATCCCAAATCCAAAATCCAAAAATTTGTAAAATCCAAAAATCACAAAAATCACAAAAATCTCAAAAATCCCAAAATCCAAAATCCCAAAAATCACAAAAATCCAAAAATCCAAAAATCCAAAACATACAAAAATCAAATAATCCAAAAATCCAAAATCCAAAAATCCAAAAAATCAAAAAATCTTAAAAATCACCAAAATCTTAAAAATCCCGAAAATCCAAAAATCCAAAATCCCAAAAATCCCAAAAATCCAAAAATCCCAAAATCCCAAAAATCCAAAAATCTTCAAAATCCAAAAATTCCAAAATCCAAAAATCCAAAAATCCAAAATCCAAAATCCAAAAATCAAAAAAAACAAAAAATCACAAAAATCAAGAAAATCAAAAAGTCATCAAAATCCAAAATCCAAAAATCCCCAAAATCCAAAATCCAAAATACAAAATCCAAAAATCCCAAAAATACAAAAATCGAAAAATCTTAAAAATCCCCAAAATCTAAAAATCCAAAAATTCAAAAGAATCCAAGTCCACAAAATCCCAAAATCCATAAAATCCAAAAATCCAAAATCCAAAATCCAAAAATCAAAAAATCCAAAAATCCAAAAAATCCAAAAGTCCAAAAGTCTTCAAAATCTAAAAATCCAAGAATCCCAAAAATCACAAAAATCCAAAAATCCAATCCCAAAATCCAAAAATCCAAAAAATCAAGAAATCAAAAAAATCACAAAAATCCCGAAAATCCAAAAATCCAAAATCCAAAATCCCAAAAATCCAAAAATCCAAAAATCCCAAAATCCAAAAATCCCAAAATCCTCAAAATCCAAAAATCCACAAAATCATAAAAATCCAAAATCCAAAATCCAAAAATCCCAAAAATGCAAAAATCCGAAAAATCTTAAAAATCACAAAAATCCAAAAATTCAAAATCCAAAGAATCCTAAAAATCCAAAAATCCAAAAATATAAAAATCCCAAACATCCAAACATCTTCAAAATCCAAAAATCCAAAATCCAAAAATCTCAAAAATCCAAAAATCCAAAATCCAAAAATCACAAAAATACAAAAATCCAAAAATCCCAATAATCACAAAAAACAAAAAATCCAAAAATCCAAAATCCCAAAAATCCCCAACATACAAAAATCCAAAAATCCAAAAATCCTAAAAATCCCAAAATCTTCAAAATCCAAGAATCCAGAAATCAAAAAATCCAAAAATCCAAAAATCCCAAAAATCTTCAAAATCCCAAAATCCCAAAAATCCAAAAATCCAAAAAATCCAAAATCCAAAATCCAAAAATCCCAAACATACAAAAATTAAAAAATCTTTAAAAAAGCGAAAATCCAAAATCAAAAAATCCAAAAGTCCCAAAAATCTAAAAATCACAAAAATTCAAAAATCCAAAAATCCCAAAAATCAAAAAATCAAAAAATCCAAAAATCCCAAAAATCAAAAAATCCAAAATCCAAAAAATCAAAAATCCCAAAAATCAAAAATCAAAAATCCAAAATCCAAAAATCCCAAAAATACAAAAATCCCAAAAATACAAAAAGCTTAAAAATCCACAAAATCCAGAAAATCAAAAAAACAAAAAATCACAATCCAAAAGTCCAAAAAATCCAAAAATCACAAAAATCAAAAAATCCAAAATCCAAAATCCAAACAGCTTAAAAATACAGAAATCCAAGAATCCCCAAAATCCAAAAATCCAAAAATCCTCAAAATCCAAAAATCAAAAAATCCAAAAATCCCAAAAATACAAAAATCCAAAAAATCACAAAAATCAACAAAATCCCAAAAATCCAAAATCCAAAAATTCAAAAAAATCAAAAAATCATCAGAATCCAAAAATAAAAAAATCCAAAAATCCCAAAAATCGAAAAATCCAAAAGCCAAAATCCAAAAATCATGAAAATCCCAAAATCCACAAAATCGCAAAAATCACAAAAGTCCAAAAATCCAAAAATCATAAAAATCCAAAAATCAAAAAAACATCAAAATCCAAAAATCCAAAAAATCCAAAAATCCAAAAATCCAAAAATCTCAAAAATCCCAAAATCCAAAAATCAAGAAAAAAACAAAAAATCCAAGAATCTTCAAAATCCAAAAATCCAAAATCCAAAAATCATAAAAATCAAAAATCCAAAATCCCAAATCCATAAATCCCAAAAATCAAAAAAAAACAAAAAATCCAAAATCCCAAAAATCCAAAAAATCCCAAAATCAAAAAAAATCCAAAAAACAAAAATCCAAAATCCAAAATGCAAAAATCCCAAAAATACAAAAATCTAAAAAATCACAAATCACAAAAATCCCAACAATCAAAAAATCCAAAATCCAAAAATCCAAAAGTCCAAAAAATTTCAAAATCCAAAAAATCCAAAAATCAAAAATCACAAATCAAAAAATCACAAATCCCAAAAATCAAAAAAACAAAAAATCCAGAAATCCCAAAAATCCCCAAAATCTTCAAAATCCAAAAATCCAAAAATCCAAAAAATCCAAAAATCTCAAAAATCCAAAAATCCAAAAATCGCAAGAATCGCAAAAATCGCAAAAATCCAAAATCCAAAAATGCCCGAAATCTCAAAGATCTTAAAAATCCGAAAAATCAACAAAATCCCAAAAAATCAAAAGATCCAAAATCCAAAAAATTTTAAAAATACAAAAATCACCAAAATCCAAAAATCCAAAGTCCAAAATCCAAAAATCACCAAAATCCAAAAATCCAAAAAATCCAAAAATCCAAAATCCCAAAAATCCAAAAAATCCCAAAATCCAAAAATCCAAAAATCAACAAAAACCCAAAATCACAAAAATCCAAAAATTCAAAATCCAAAATCCAAAAATCCGAAAAATCCAAAAATCAAAAAATCTTAAAAATCAAAAAACAAAATCCAAATCCAAAATCCAAAAATCCAAGTCTCAAAAATCTAAAAATCACAAAAATCAAAAATCCAAATAATACAAAGATTAAAAAAATCAAAAATCCAAAAATCCCAAAAATCCAAAAATCTTCAAAATCCAAAAATCCAAAAAATCAAAAAAACATACAAATCCAAAAATCCAAAATCCAAAATCCAAAAATCCCGAAAATCCCCAAAATCACAAAAATCACAAAAATCACAAAAATCACGAAAATCCAAAAATCAAAAATCACAGCCAAAAATCAAATAATCCAAAAAATCCAAAAATCTTCAAAATCCAAAAAATCCAAAAATCCAAAAATCCCCAAAATCCAAAATCCAAAATCAAAAAATCCCAAAAAACAAAAATCCAAAAAATCTGAAAAATCTTAAAAATCCAATAATCCAAAATCCAAAAAAACAAAACAATCCAAAAATCCAAAAATCAAAAAATCCAAAAAATCAAAAAATCCAAAAACCTAAAAATCCCCAAAATCCAGAAATCCAAAAATCTTCAAAATCCAAAACTCAAAAAAATTCAAAAATCCAATCCAAAAATCCAAAATCTAAAATCCAAAAATCAAAAAAAAAACAAAAATCAAAAAAATCCCGAACCTAAAAATCCAAAAATCCAAAATCCCCAAAATCAAAAAAATACAAAAATCCAAAAACCAAAAGAATCCAAAAAATTCATCCAAAAATCAAACAAATCACAAAAATCTAAAAAATCCAAAATCCAAAAATCAAAAAAATCACAAAAATCAAAAAATCAAAAAAATCCAAAAAATCCAAAAATCCAAAAATCTAAAAAATCCAAAAGTCCAAAAAGTCAAAAAATCACCAAAATACCGAAATCCAAAAAATACAAAAAGCCAAAAAGTCCAAACAATCTAAAAAATCCAAAAATCCCAAAATCCCAAAAATCCAAAAATCAGCAAAATCCCAAAATCTAAAAAATCAAAAAATCACAAAAATCCAAAAATCCAAAATCCAAAAATCCCAAAAATACAAAAATCAAAACAATCACAAAAATCACAAAAATCACAGAAATCCAAAAATCCAAAATCCCAAAAATTTAAAAATCCCAAAAATCAAAAAATCATCAAAATCCAAAAATCCAAAATCTAAAAATCCCAAAAATCCAAAATCCAAAATCCAAAAATCCAAAAAATCCAAAAATCAGAAAATTCTAAAAATCTCAAAAATCCCAAAAATCCAAAAATCCAAAATCCCGAAAATCCAAAATCCAAAAATCCCCAAAATCCAACAATCTTCAAAATCAAACAAAATCCAGAAATCCCAAAAATCCGAAATCAAATATCAAAAATCAAAAAATCCCAAAATCCCAAAAATCCAAAAATCCTCAAATTCCAAAATTCCAAAAAAATCAAAATAAAAAAAAACAAAAAATCAAATCCCCAAAATCCCAAAAATCATCAAAATCCAAAGATCCAAAAGTCCAAAAAATCAAAAAATCACAAAAATCCCAAAATCCAAAATCCAAAATCCAAAAATCCCAAAAATCAAAAATCAAGAAATCACCAAAATCCCAAAAATCCAAAATCCCAAAAATCCCAAAATCCCAAAATCCCAAAAAGCTAAAAATCTTCAAAATCCAAAAATCAAAAAAATCCAAAAATCAAAAAAATCCAAAATACAAGATCCAAAAATCACCGAAATACAAAAATCAAAAAAAACAAAAAAAACACAAAAATCCAAAAGTCCAAAAATCCCCAAAATCTTAAAATCCAAAAAAATCACAAAAATCAAAAAAATCATAAAAATCCAAAAATCCAAAATCCCACCAAAATCCAAAAAATCCAAAATTCCAACAATCCCAAAAATCCAAAAATCTTCAAAATCCACAAATCCAAAAAATCCAAAAATCCAAATTCCAAAAATCTTAAAAATACAATCAAAAAAATCAAAAAATCACATAAATCCCGAAAATCCAAAAATCCAAAATCCCAAAAATCAAAAAAAAAACAAAAATCCAAAAATCCCAAAAATCCAAAAATCTTCAAAATCCAAAAATCAAAAAATCCAAAAATCTTAAAAATTTAATCCAAAATCCAAAATCCAAAAATCCCAAAAATACAAAAATCTAAAAAATCGCAAAAATCCTAAAAATCACAAAAATCCAAAAATCCAAAATCCAAAAAATCCAAAATTCAACAAAATCCAAAAATCATCAAAATCTAAAAAATCCACAAATCCCCAAAATCCAAAAATCCAAAATCAAAAAAATCACCAAAATCCAAAAATCCAAAATCCAAAAATCCAAAAATACAAAAATCACAAAAATACAAACATCCAATAAATCCAAAAATCCAAAAAATCAAAAAAACAAAAATCCAAAAAATCAAAATCTTCAAAATCACAAAATCCAGAAAATCTAAAAATCCCGAAAATCCAAAAATCCAAAATCCAAAATCCGAAAATCCCAAAAATACAAAAATCAAAAAATCATCAAAATCAAAAAATCACAAAAATCCAAGATCCAAAAATCCAAAAATCCAAAAAATTTAAAAATCCAAAAAATCCAAAAATCCAAAATTTCAAAAATCAAAAATCCAAAAATCCAAAAATCCCCAAAATCCAAAAATCCTCAAAATCCTAAAAAGCCACAAATCAAAATCCAAATTTCTCCAAAATCCAAAATCCAAAATTCAAAAAAATCAAAAAATCAAAAAAATCTCCAAAATCCCAAAAATCCCAAATCACAAAAATCACAAAAATCCAAAAATCCAAAAATTCAAAAATCCCAAAATTCTAAAAATCTTCAAAATTCAAAAAAATCAAAAAATCCCAAAAATCCCAAAATCCAAAATCCGAAATGCAAAAATCCAAAAAATCCAAAATATCATAAAAATCCAAAAGATCCCAAAAATCCAAACATCCAAAATCCCAAAAATCAAAAAATCCCAAAAGTCCAAAAATCTTCAAAATCCAAAAATCCAGAAAATCAAAAATCACAAAAATCAAAAAATCCAAAATCCAAAATCCAAAAATCACAAAAATCAAAAAATCACAAAAATCACAAAAATCACCAAAATCCAAAATCCCTAAAATCCCAAAAATCAAAAAATCCAAAAATCCAAAAATCTTCAAAATCCAAAAATCAAAGAAATCCAAAATCCCAAAAAATCCAAAGCCAAAATCCCAAAATCCAAAAGTCGCAAACATCTAAAAATCCAAAAAATCCAAAAATCCAAAATCCCAAAAATCTTAAAAATACAAAAAATCCAAAAATCCAAACATCCCAAAAGTCAAAAAATCAAAAAATCCACACCAAATTCTTCAAAATCCACAAATCCAAAAAATCCAACAATCCCAAAAATCCAAATCCAAAATTCCAAAAATCCCAAAATTCCAAAAATCCAAAAATCCCAAAATCCTCAAAATCCAAAAATCAAAAAAATCAAAAAATCAACAAAATCCCAGAAATCCAAAAATCTAAAAATCTTAAAAATCAAAAAATCATCAAAATCCCAAAATCCAAAAAATCCAAAAATCATAAAAATCAAAATCAAAAATCCAAAATCCAAAAATCCCAAAAATACCAAAATCCACAACAATCCCAAAAATCACAAAAATCAAAAAAATCCAAAATTTCAAAAATCATTAAAATCCATAAATCCAAAATCCCAAAAATCCAAAAATCCAAAAATCCAAAAATCCAAAAATCCCAAAAATCCCAAACTCCAAAAAATCACAAAAAACACAAAAATCCAAAAATCCAAAATCCCAAAAATAAAAAAATCAAAAAGTCAAAAATTTAAAAATCTTCAAAATCCAAAAATCCAAAAAATCAAAAAATCTAAAAAAATCAAAAAAATCAAAAAATCAAAAAAATCCAGAAATCCAAAATCCAAAAAATCAAAAAATCAAAAAAATCCAATAATTTAGTCCAAAATCCCAAAATCCGAAAAATACAAAAATCAAAAAAAACACAAAAATCCGAAAAATCCCAAAAATCCAAAAATGTCAAAAATCCAAAAGTCCAAAAATTCCAGAAATCCCTAAAATCCAAAATCCAAAATCCAAAAATCTCAAAAATACAAAAATCTCAAAAATCCAAACATCCAAAAAATCCAAAAATCCCCAAATCCAAAAATCCCAAAAATCCAAAAGTCCAAAAAATCCAAAAATACCAAAAATCCAAAATCCAAAATCCAGCAATCCCAAAAATACAAAAATCAAAAAAATCCAAAAATCCCAAAAATCCAAAAATCAAAAAAATCCAAAAATCACAAAAATCCAGAAATCCAAAATCCAAAAAATAAAATCCTAAAAATCCAAAAATTTAAAGTCCAAAATCCAAAAATCCGAAAAATACAAAAATCCAAAAAATCACAAAGATCCCAAAAATCACCAAAATCCAAAAATCCGAAAATCCAAAAATCCAAAAGAATCCAAAAGTCCAACAAATCCAGAAATCCTTAAAATCCAAAATCCAAAATCCAAAAATCACAAATACAAAAATCCAAAAAATCACAAAAATCCAAAAATCCAAAAATCCAAAAATCCAGAAATCCAAAAAATCCAAAAGTCCAAATCCCAAAAATCCAAAATCCCAAATCCAAAAATCCCAAAAATCCAAAAATCCAAAAATCATAAGAATCACAAAAATCACAAAAATCACAAAATCCCAAAATCCCAAATCTCAAAAATCCAAAAATCCAAAAATCCCAAAAATCAAAAAAACCCAAAAATCCCAAAATCACAAAAATCAAAAAATCCAAAATCCAAGATCCAAAAATCATCAAAATACAAAAATCCGGGAAATCTTTAAAATCCCACAAATCCCAAAAATCCAAAAATCTCAAAAATCCAAAAATCTTCAAAATCCCAAAATCCAAAAATCAGAAAAATCACAAAATTCTCAAAATCCCCAAAATCCAAAAATCCCAAAAATCAACAAATCCAAAAATCTTCAAAATCCAAAAATCAAAAAAATTTAAATCACAAAAATCAAAAAATCCAAAATTCAAAATCCAAAAATCCAAAAAATACGAAAATAAAAAAATCACAAAAATCACAAAAATCCGAGACATCCAAAAATCCAAAATCCAAACAAAATCACAGAAATCCCAAAAATTTAAAAAGCCCAAAAATCCAAAAGTCCAAAATCCAAAAAAACCAAAGACCAAAAATCAAAAAATCAAAAAATCCAAAAAATCCAAAAATCCTCAAAATCCAAAAATCCACAAAATCCAAAAATCAAAAAAATCCAAAATCCAAAATACAAAAATCCAAAAACCTAAAAATCACAAAAATCAAAAAATCAACAAAATCCAAAAATCCCAAATCCCAAAAATCCCAAAATCCAAAAATCCAAAAATCCAAAAAATCAAAAAAACTTCAAAATCCAAAAATCCAAAAAATCTTTAAATCCCAAAAATCAAAAAATCCAAAATCAAAAAATCACAAGAATCCAAAAATCCAAAAATCACCAAAATCCTAAACATCACAAAAATCAAAAAATCCAAAATCCAAACAATCCAAAATCCTAAAATCCCAAAATCCAAAAATCAAAAAAATCCAAAAATCTTCAAAATCCAAAAATCCAAAAAATCCAAAAATCCCAAAAATCCCAAATCCAAAATCCAAATTCCTAAAATCCCAAAAAACCAAAAATCAAAAAATCACAAAAATCCCAATAATTAAAAAACACAAAAATCCAAAATCTCAAAAATCCAAAAAATCCAAAAATCAAAAAAAAACACAAAAATCATAAACATCCCAAAAATCAAAAATCCAAAATCCAAAAATCCCCAAAATCCAAAAAAATCAAAAATCATAAAAATCTCAAAAATCCAAAAAACTTCAAAAATCCAAAAATCCAAAATCCAAAAATCCCAAAAATCTAAAAATCCCAAAATTCCCAAAATCCAAAAATCCCAAAAATCCCAAAATCAAAAAAATCACCGAAATCCAAAAATCCAAAATCCAAAAATCAACATAATACAAAAAAACCAAATCAAAAAATCCAAAAATCCAGAAAATCCAAAAATCTAAAAATCACAAAAATCACAAAAATCCAAAAAAACACAAAAATCCAAAAAAGCCCAAAATCATCAAAATCCCAAAATCAAAAAAATCAAAAATCCCAAAAATCCAAATCTAAAATCCAAACTCCAAAAATCCCAAAAATACGAAAATCAAAAAATCACAAAAATCACGAAAATCCAAAATCCCAAACATTAAAAATCCAAACTAAAATCCAAAAATCCAACAAATCCAAAAATCATCAAAATCCAAAAATCAAAAAAACAAAAAATCCAAAGATCCCAAAAAATCCAAAAAATCACCAAAATCCCATAAAATCCAAAAATCCAAAATCTCAAAAAATCCAAAATCCCAAAATCCCAAAATCCAAAAATCCAAAAAATCAAAAAATCATCAAAATCCCAAAATGTAAAAAATCATAAAATCCCAAAAATCCAAAATCCAAAATCCAAAAATCAAAAAAACCAAAAAATCCAAAATCCAAAAATCTTGAAAAGCTCCAAAATCCCAAAAATCACAAAAATCCAAAAATCCAAAATCCAAAAATCCAAAAATCAAGAAAATCAAAAAATCTTAAAAATCAAAAAATCCCAAAAGTTCAAAAATCCAAAATCCAAAAATCACAAAAATCCAAAAATCAAAAAAATCTAAAAAATCTCAAAGATCAAAAAATCCAAAATCCCAAAAATCTAAAAAACAAAAATCCAAAAATCCCAAAAATCCAAAAATCTTCAAAATTCAAAAATCCAAAAAATCCAAAAATCCCAAAAATCCAAAAATCCAAAATCCAAAATCTAAAAATCTTAAAAATCTACAAAATACCAAAAATCCCAAAATACCAAAAATCCAAAATCCCAAAAATCCAAAAATTTCAAAAATCCAAAAATCCCCAAAATCCAAAAATCCAAAAATCCAAAAATCCTCAAAATCCAAAAATCAAAAAAAAACAAAAAATCACAAAAATCCAAAAACCCAAAATCCAAAATCCCCAAATCCCAAAAATACAGAAATCCAAAAAATCCCAAAAATCTCAAAAATCCAAAAATCCAAAATCCAAAAATCCAGAAAATCTTTTAAATCCAAAAAATCAAAAAAACACAAAAATCCAAGAATCCAAAAATCTTCAAAATCAAAAAATCAAAAAAATCAAAAAATCCCAAAATCCAAAAATCCCAAAAATCCAAAAATCCAAAAATCTTCAAAATCCAAAAATCTTCAAAATCCCAAAATCCCAAAAATCCAAAAATCCAAGATCCAAAATCCAAAAATCCAAAAAAATACAAAAATCAAAAAAATAACAAAAATCACAAAAATCACGAAAATCTTAAAAATCAAAAAATACAAAATCCAAACACAAATACAAAAATCCCAAAAAATTCAACAATCCACAAAATCCCAAAAATCCAAAATCCCAAAAATCCAAAAATCAAAAAATACAAAAAGCTTCAAAATCCAAAAATCCAAGAAATCACAAAATCCCAAACATCCGAAATCCAAAATCCAAAAATCAAAAAAAAACAAAATCCAAAAATCACAAAAATCACAAAAATCACAAAAATCCCAAAATCCAAAAATCCAAAATCCCAAAAATTCAAAATCACAAAAATCCAAAATCCAAAAATCCCAAAATCCAAAAATCAAGAAAATCAAAAAATCTTCAAAATCCAAAAATCCAAAAAATTCAAAAATCACAAAAATCCAAAAATCCAAAATCCCAAATCCAAAAATCCAAAAAATCCAAACATCAAAAAAATCACAAAAATCAAAAAATCCCAAAAATCCAAAAATCCCCGAAATCCAAAAAATCCAAAAATCCCTAAATCCCAAAAATCCAGAAATCAAAAAATCATCAAAATCCAAAAATCAAAAAAATCCAATAGTCCCAAAAATCCAAAAAAACAAAATCCAAAATCCAAAAATCCGAAAAATCAAAAAATCAAAAAAATTTAAGAATCCAAAAAAATTCAAAAACCCCAAAATCCAAAATCCCAAAAATCAAAAAAATTTAAAAATCCCAAAATCCCCAAAATCCCAACATCCAAAAATCATCAAAATCAAAAAAAACCAAAATCCAAAAATCACAAAAATCAAAAAATCCAAAATCCCAAAATCCCAAAAATACAAAAATCAAGCAAAATCACAAAAATCTCAAAAATCAAAAAAATCAAAAAAATCTAAAATCCAAAAACCAAAAATCCAACAAATCCCAAAAATCCCGAAATCCAAAAAATCCAAAAATCCAGAAAATCTTTAAAATCACCAAAATCCCAAAAATCCGAAAAATCCAAAAATCATCAAAATCCAAAAATCAAAAAAATTAAAAAATCAGAAAAATCACAAAAATCATAAAAATTCAAAAAACTCAAAAATCCAAAAATCCTCAAAATCCAAAAATCAAAAAAAACAGAAATCCAACAAATCCAAAATCCAAACATCCAAAAATCCCGAAATACAAAAATCCAAAAAATCACAAAAAACACAAAAATCACGAAAGTCTTAAAAATCCGAAAATCCAAAATCCAAACAAAAATCCAAAAATCACAAAAATCAACAAAAATCCCAAAATCCCAAATCCAAATAATCCAAAAATCTTCAAAATCCAAAAATCCAAAAAATCACAAAATCCCAAAAATCCAAAATCCAGAATCCAAAAATTAAAACCAAAAAATTCAAAATCCAAAAATTTTGAAAATCCCCAAAATCTTCAAAATCCATAAAATCCCAAAAATCTTCAAAATCCAAAAAATCAAAAAATCTTCAAAATCCAAAAATCCAAAAAATCACAAAAATCCAAAAATCCCAAAATCCAAAATCCAAAATCCAAAAATCCCAAAAATCCAAAAATCAAAAAAATCACAAAAATAAAAAAACTCAACAATCCAAAAATCCAAAATCCCAAAAATCGAAAAATCCAAAAATCCCAAAAATACAAGAATCCAAAATCCCAAAATCCCAAAAATCCAAAAATCCAAAATCAAAAATACAAAAAATCCAAAAAATCCAAAAATCAGAAAAGTCACAAAAATCTCAAAAATCAAAAAATCCTAAATCCAAAAAATCCCAAAAATCCAAGAATCCAAAAATCCAAAAATCCAAAAATCCAAAAATCTTAAAAATCCAAAATCCAAAAAATCAAAAAATCCAAAAAATCCAAAAACCCAAAATCCAAAATCCCAAAATCCCAAAAATACAGAAATCCAAAAAATTACAAAAATCTCAAAAATCCAAAAATCCCAAAATCCAAAATCCAAAAATCAAAAAATCAAAAAAATAAAAATCACAATCTAAAAATCCAAAAAACCAAAAATCCCAAAATCCAAAAAAATCCAAAAATCAAAAAATCAAGAAAATCCTTAAAATCCCAAAATTCAAAAAAATCCAAAAATCCCAAAAATCAAAAAATCCAAAAATCATCAAAATCCAGAAATCAAAAAAATCAGCAAATCCCGAAAATCTCAAAAATCTAGAAATCCCAAAAATCCAAAAATCTTCAAAATCCAAAAATCAAAAAAAAACCAAAAATCCCAAAAATCGAGAAATCCAAAATCAAAAATCAAAAAATCCCAAAAATTCAAAAATCAAAAAAATCACAAAAATCACGAAAATCACAAACATCCAAAAATCCAAAATCCAAACAAAAATCAAAAAATCCCAAAAATCTAAAAATCCCAAAAATCTAAAAATCCACAATCCCAAAAATCCAAAAATCCAAAAATCCAAATCCAAAAAATCAAAAATCTTCAAAATCCAAAAATCCCAAAAATCCAAAAATACCAAACAAACAAAATCAAAAATCCAAAGATCCCAAAAAACCTAAAAATCCAAAAAATCCAAAATCCAAAAATCCAAAAATCCAAAAATCCAAAAAATCCAAAAATCCTCAAAATCCAAAAATCCAAAAATCCCAAAAATCCAAAATCCAAAATCCAAAAATCCCAAAAAACTTAAAAATCCAAAATCCAAAAATCCACAAAATCCCAAAAATCACCAAAATCCCAAAAATCAAAAAATCCCAAAAGTCCAAAAATCCAAATATTTAAAAAAAACAAAAAATCCAAACAATCCAATCAATCCGAAAATCACAAAAATCACAAAAATCACCAAATCTAAAAATCTAACAAAATCCAAACAAAAATCAAACAATCCAAAAAATCTAAAAATCCCAAAAATCCAAAAATCCAAAATCCAAAAAATCCCAAAATCTAAACAATCCAAACAATCCAAACAATCCAAAAATCTTCAAAATCCAAAAATCAAAAAAATCCCAAAATCCCAAAAATCCACAATCCAAAATCCAAATATCAAAAAAACAAAAATCCAAAAATCTCAAAAATCACAAAAATCACCAAAATCCTCAAAATCAAAAAATCCAAATTCCCAAAAATCCAAAATCCAAAAATCCAAAAATCCAAAAAATCAAAAAATCATCAAAATCCAAAAATCAAAAAAATCTAAAAATCCCGAAAATCCAAAATCTAAAATCCAAAAATCCTTACAAAACAAAAAATCAAAAAATCCAAAAATTCACAAAAATCACCGAAATCCCAAAATCCCAAAAATCCAAAATCCCAAAAATCCAAAATCCAAAAATCCAAAAAGTCAAGAATTCCAAAAATCTTCAAAATCCAAAAATCCAAACAATCCAAAAATCTTAAAAATACAAATCCAAAATCACGAAAATCACAAAATCCCAAACATCAAAAAATCCAAAATACAAACAAAAATCAAAAAATCCAAAGAATCTAAAAATCCCAAAAATCCAAAAATCCAAAATCCCAAAAATCCAAAAATCCAAAAATCCTCAAAATCCCAAAATCACAAAAATCACAAAAATTACAAAAATCACAAAATTCCAAAAATCCAAAAATCCAAAATCCCAAAAATCCAAAATCCAAAAATCCAAAAATCCAACGAATCCAAAAACCTTCAAAATCCAAAAATCAAAAAAATCCAAAAATCCCAAAATCTAAAATCCAAAATCCAAAAATCAAAAAAATCTCAAAGATCCAAAAATCACAAAAATCACAAAATCCAAAAATCCAAAAATCCAAATCAAAAAAATCCAAAAATCATCCAAATCCAAAAATCCAAAAAATCCAAAAATTAAAAAAATCAAAAAATCCAAAATCCAAAATCCAAAAATCTCAAGAATCCAAAAATCAAAAGATCACAAAATAGTAAAAATAGAAATCAAAAAATAAAAAGATCCAAAATCCAAAAATCCAAAAATCCAAAAAATCCAAAAATCTTCAAAATCCTAAAATCCAGAAAATCCAGAAATCCCAAAGATTAAAAAATCCAAAATCCAAAATCCCGAAATCCCAAAAATCCAAAAATCCAAAATCCCAAAAATCAAGAAAATCAAAAAATCCAAAATCCAAATCCAAAAATCCAAAAATCCAAAAATCCTCAAAATCCCAAAATCAAAAAAATCACAAAAATCCAAAAACCCAAAAACCCAAAATCCAAAATCCCAAAATCCCAAAAATACAAAAATCTAAAAAATCTTAAAAATCTCAAAAATCCAAAACATCCAAAAATCCAACATCCAAAAATCCAGAAATCCAAAAATCCAAAAAATCCAAAAATCATCAAAATCCAAAAATCCAAAAAATCGAAAAATCAAAAAAATCCAAAACCCAAAATCCAAAAATAAAAACAAACCAAAATACACAAATCCAAAAAATCACAAAAATCACCCAAATCCCAACAATCCAAAAATCCCAAATCCCCGAAATCCAAAATCTAAAAATCCCAAAATCCAAAAATCCAAAAAATCCAGAAATCCTCAAAATCCAGAAATCCAAAAATCCAAAATTCCCAAAAATCCAAAATCAAAATCCAAAAATCCCTAACAACCCCAAAATCCAAAAATCACAAAAATCCCCAAAATCCCAAAAATCAAACAATCCAAAATCCAAAAAATCCAAAAATCCAAAAAATCAAAAAATCTTTAAAATCCAAAAATCCAAACAATCCAAAAATCCAAAAATCCAAAATCCAAAAATCACAAAAAACCCAAATCCAAAAATCCAAAAAATCACACAAATATCACCAGAATCTCAAAACTCCAAAAATACAAAATCCAAAAAAAAAAACAAAATCCAAAAACCCAAAAATCCAAAAATCAAAAAAAACCCAAAATCCTCAAAGTCCAAAAATCCAAAAATCCAAAAATCAAAAAAATCCAAAAATCCAAAATCCAAAATCCAAAAATCCCAAGAATCCAAAAATCCAAAAAATCCAAAAAATCTCAAAAAATTTAAAAAATCCAAATATCCAAAATCCCAAAAATCCAAAATCCAAAAATCCAAAAATCCAAAAAATCAAAAAATCTTCAAAATCCAAAAATCAAAAAAATCCAAAAGTCTCAAAAATCCAAAAATACAAAATCCAAAAAAACCAAAATCCAAAAATCCAAAAATCCAAAAATCAAAAAAATCCAAAAATCTTCAAAATCCAAAAATCCAAAAATCCAAAAATCAAAAAAATCCAAAAATCCAAAATCCCAAATCCAAAAATCCCAAGAATCCAAAAATCCAAACAATCCCAAAAATCACAAAAATCTCAAAAATCTCAAAAATCCAAAATCCAAAAAATCCAAAATCCAAAAATCCAAAAATCAAAAAATCCAAATCCAAAAATCCAAAAATCCAAAAACCCAAAAATCCAAAAAATTCAAAAATCCCAAAAATCCAAAAATCCAAAATTTCAAAAATCAAAAAATACAAAAATCTCCCAAATCCAAAAATCCTCAGAATCCTAAAAAGCCACAAATCAAAATCCAAATTTCTCCAAAATCCAAAATCCAAAATTCAAAAAATCAAAAAATCAAAAAAAATCACCAAAATCCCAAAAATCCAAAATCACAAAAATCACAAAAATCCAAAAATCCAAAAATTCAAAAATCCCAAAAATCAAAAAATCTTCAAAATTCCACAAAATCCCAAAATCCCAAAAATCCAAAAATCCAAAATCCGAAATGCAAAAATCCAAAAAATCAAAAAAAACAGAAAATCCAAAAGATCCCAAAAATCCAAACATCCAAAATCCCAAAAATCAAAAA
>JAPIWU010264645.1:0-12220 GCA_037576205.1 Pyrocystis lunula | reverse complement strand
GACGTCGAGAAAGGGCGACCAGAAGCCGCCCCCCGCGTTGTTCACGAGCACGTCGATCTTGCCGAGCTCCTGTGCCGCCGCCGTCATGAACGCGAGGACGGGCTCTTCCTCGCGAACATCCAAGACCTCCGAATAACATCCTCGACCGAGCGCTTCGATCTCATCTCGACAGCGAGCGAGGTCGGCCTCATCACGGTCACAGATCGCGACATCGGCCCCGAAGCGGGCGAGCGCTGTCGCGGTCGCGCGACCGAGACCGCGTGCTGCACCGGTCACCACGGCGACCCGGCCCTCGAGAAGACAGGAGTCGGGACCAAAGGGATTCTGCTTCCAGATCGAAGGGTCCGGGGCCATCGCATTCCTCCTCATTGCGGAGCCGGATGGTGCGACAATCGGCGCCAGAGTTCGAGTCCCCAGGCGGTCACGGGCCGAGGCACTTGCCACGAGAAAACACTACGATCGGGGTCCAGGAGGTATCCAATGAGCCCGCCCAAGAGTCAGATCGTGCACACCGAAGTCATGCCCCTTTCCGCACCGCCCGAAAAAGTGCGCGCGTTCATTCTCACCCCCGCGCGCATCCTCGATTACTTTCCTTCGCCGATCGAGGGCGGTGTCCTCGAACCCGGCAAAGCGATCTACTGCCGCGGGGAACTCGGGACATCGATGCTCGAATTGCTGGAATCGGAATCGAACGACGCCCTCGTCGTGGTCAAGGTCACGACGGCGCTCGGGCTCGAGCCGCCCTTCACGCGCCAGCGGATCGAGGAGCAATGCACTTTTACGATGATCGAGGATTGGGCACTCGAAGCGACGGACTCGGGCACGACGCTCACGAAGACGTGGCGCGATGTCACATCGGAGGGCCCGGAGCCCTTCCCGCTCGCGGATGCGGTCAAACAGGGCGCGATCCACGAGAGCAGCCTGCTCATCACCGCCTGGAACAAGGCCGCCGAAGGCTGAGCGCGCCGTGAACGACGGTGCCGCTTCGCCTCGGAAATTTCGCTTGATCCGCTCAACTCGATCGGTTATTCCTCGCGCTATGTCGAAGTCGAAGGCCCTCTTTTCGCACTGCTTCTTTATGGACGCCCAGAGCTGGTATCGCTCTGGGGGCCCAGGAAGGCGTGCCGCGAGCTAGATAGACCAGCCCAGCAGAGTAGACAGTAGACGGCGCCCTCGATCGACTAGAACCGCATCGATCGACTCCTTCCAAACGGCCCCGAGAGACGTGATCTCTCGGGGCCGTTTTCGTTATGCGCGCAGATCGGCCAGGTCGAGTTCTTCTGGATCGTGACCGGCCACCAAGAGTCCATTTCACGAATTCGAACCGCAACGAGAGTTCCGGTCGCCAAATTCCGCACACGAGGAAGATCAACATGAGTTCTCTCGAAGACCGAAACCTTCTGGCCACCGAGCCCCTGCCGACACCGGCGGATCTGAAGACCGCTCACCCGGTCAGCGCGAAAGCCGCTCGAACCGTTCTGCGGGCGCGGAGCGCGATTCGCGAGATCCTGCACCAGCGCGATCGACGCCGTCGGGTGGTGGTCGTCGGGCCCTGTTCCCTGCACGATCCGGAGGCGGCCCTCGGCTACGCGCGACGGCTCCGCCCGATCGCCGAGGAGCTCGATGATCGATTGGTGGTCGTCATGCGGACCTACTTCGAAAAGCCGCGTACGACGGTCGGCTGGAAGGGGCTCGTCAACGATCCACATCTCGATGGCTCCTGCCGCGTGGCGGAAGGCCTGGCCCTCGCTCGGCGACTCCTGCTCGACATCAACGATCTCGGCCTGCCCTGCGCCACCGAGTTCCTCGACCCGGTCTCGCCCCAATACCTCGCGGACGCGATTTCCTGGGCCGCCATCGGCGCGCGCACCACGGAGAGCCAGACGCACCGCGAGATGGCGAGTGGGCTCTCGATGCCCATTGGATTCAAGAACGGGACCGACGGCAGCCACTCTGTCGCCATCGACGCGGTCATCTCCTCCGCCCACCCCCACAGCTTCCTGGGCATCCGAAGCGACGGCACCGCCGCCGTCGTCCGGACGGCGGGCAATCCCGACTCCCACGTCGTGCTGCGCGGTGGACGGGGGCGCACCAACTACGACGGGGACACGATCGCTGCGGTCGGGGATCGCCTGGGGACTCGCGGTGTCATGATCGATTGTTCCCATGGCAACTCGGGAAAGGATCCGGCGCGGCAAGCGGATGTC
This sequence comes from Pyrocystis lunula, assembly GCA_037576205.1. Taxonomy (NCBI): domain Eukaryota; class Dinophyceae; order Gonyaulacales; family Pyrocystaceae; genus Pyrocystis; species Pyrocystis lunula. Next base: position 10,013 of record JAPIWU010264645.1, on the reverse strand, counting down.
CTTCGCGCCGTCGCCGATCAGATTGCGAGGGGCTCGGAGGATATCCTGGGCGTCATGCTCGAAAGCCATCTTCGAGAGGGAAAGCAGACCTGGGCGCCGGGCGAGGACCTCGAGTACGGCGTGTCGATCACGGACGCTTGTATGGGGTTCGAGGAGACCGACGGACTGCTTCGTGAGCTCGCCGCCTCCGTGCGCGACCTGAATCGACGGGTCGCGCCCCGTCGCGAGCCGAGTGCCGCCTGAAATCGAGAAGCTTACTCGGCGGGACTAATGGAGATAGCCCAGCATCTTCAAGTTCTGGCGCATGCGAGGGGTCGGTTCGGAGAACTCCGGCGAGGCGTAGCCTTCGTAGTCGAAGTCGATCTCGGCGGCTTCGAGGCGTGCCTGAAATTCAGACTCGGGTACGGCGACCGCCTCTTCTTCCCGTGGGTCGGCGGAAAGATCGAAGCGGGTGAACGAGCCGTCGGTCCCGAACACGATCTTTTCGTTGCCCGTTCTGACCGCGGCGAAATGCCGCTGTCGGGCGTCGGCCATGGCGCCCACCTGGAGCAATTCGGAAACGACCGGCCGCGGCTCGAGTTCGCCGCCTGCGATCGCCTCACCCAGGCTTCGGCCCATGAATTCGGGCGGGGCTGCGAGGCCGGCCAATTCGAGGATCGTCGGGGCCAGATCGATCAAGGAGACGGGGCTGTCGACGACCGCCCCACGACCCGATGGGCCGCGCATGAGGAGCGGAACGTGAATCATCGCCTCGTAGAGCGTCCGCCCATGGGCGTACATCCCTTCCTCTCCGAGGAGTTCGCCGTGGTCCGCAACGAGCACGACCCAGGTGTTGTGAAGTGCGTTGGCTTCGATCAGCCCCTCGGTCAAACGACCGATCGCTTCGTCCACCCGCGACACGTCCGAGTCGTAGAGTTCATCGAGCAGCGCTTCTTCGTCGGCGTCGAGCACCCAATCGAAGTTCATGATCTTGTGATTGAGCGCCAGCGCGCGGCCTTCGCATTCCGGGGGCGCCTCCCGAGGGCAGAGATAGGGCCCGTGCGGCTCCATGAAGTGCAGATAGGCGAAGAAGGGGGCCTTCTCCTCGGCGTCCGCGGCGTCGGAAGGACCGCCGATCCAGGCGAGTGCACGGTCCACGACCGACTCGCCGAGGCCGAATGCCGATTCGGTCAGCGCAGCCGCCGGAGAGAAATCGGGATGAATCACCAGTTCGGCTTCATCGAAGCGCGCAGTGAACCCGCGACGCCCCGCGACGACGCGATTCGCGGTCCACATCCCCGTGCGATAGCCCGCGGCCTTCAGCACCTCGACCATCGTCGTCTGGCTCTCAGCGAGGCGAGAGCCCCAGCTCGAAACGCGATGCCGGGAGACCGGCTGCGACGTGAAGAGAGAGGCCGTCGAAGGCAGCGTCCAGGACGAAGTCGAATAGGCGTTGCGAAACCAGACACTCTCCGCCGCCAGCGCATCGAAGCTCGGCGTCCGACCCTCCCCGTGTCCAGCGAAGTTCAGCCGATCCGCGCGTAGCGTGTCGACGACGAGCAATAGAAAATTCGGTGGGCCCTCGGGCGCCTTCGCAGGGGTGGAGAATTCGCACCCGAGCAGCAGCGCGATCGACGCGCAGGCGACCGCGGCAGCCATTCGTCCGGCGCGCTTTCGACCGCTCGGTCGCGACGCTTTCAGGGGTAGCGACGCTTTCCATTCATCCGCTGATCTCGGAGGAGCGCCGCGCCGCTCGATTCTTGTCCCTCTGTCCCGATCTCGGGAGTCGACGCTCCCCTCAATATTCAACTCGTGCAATGGGCGATTCCTGTTTCAACTTTCGACATCTTTCGACATCAAGATTCAGCGTGAGGACGGCGGGCGGCGCGCCGGTTTCTAGGTCAATCGATTCGCGAATTCCAGCGCAAATGCCCGGATTCTCGAAAACGCCACACGGCTTCTTCGACGTCCGTCCCGGTATCGACCGGCAGCCGCGCATCGAAGTCGAGAAGACTGCTCGGAATCTCGTGTCGGGAGCTTGACCTGCCATCCGGGTGAAGGGGCTCACGATTCGAAACCCGTCGGGGTCGAATGCGCAGCCGCTGCGCACCGCTGAATCGCCGCCCGAGCGGCTCGCGGTTCCCGACTCCCGACTTCGCCGCCGGCTCGAAACCCGATGCCCGCGCGGCCACGCGAATCTCGAATCTCGAATCTCGTCGAAGCGGTCGGGGAGACCACCAGGGCGGCACTGGTGTAGAATTCGGGGCGCGTCGTCGACGCGCTGCCACGATAGAATCCTCCGAGGAAGATCCATGTCGAAATCGAGTGAAAACCCACCGCACGTTCATGGTCCCGACTGCAGCCACGACCATCCCCGACCCGAGCCCTATCGGCGGACCGAACCCAAGCTCGGTCGCAACGATCCTTGCCACTGTGGCAGCGGCAAGAAGTTCAAGAAGTGTCACGGGGGGTAGACATCAGCGATGCCGAACGGTTCAGTGACCCTCGAAACGAGCTTTCTCGTCGCCGTCGCCGTCGCCGGCCTCATCCTTTCGTCCGGTTGTGCCACGAGGGAGAGCGAACCCGCGCCCAGGTCGCCCGCCACGCCCAGCGCTCATCACGCGACCCCGGCTCGGATCGGAAAAGCCGCTTCGCCGATCGATATTCCACTCGGCGCCCTCGGCGAGGGCGAGGAGCATCACGTCACGCTGCATTACGGCGAGACCGCCGAGCATATCGTCCACCAACAGCACACGATCCGGATCGAGTTCGACGAGGGCAGCACGATCGATCTCGACGGTCATAGCTACTCGCTCAAACAATTCCACTTCCACACACCCTCCGAACACCTGATCGCGGGGGTGCGGCATCCGGTCGAGCTTCATCTCGTCCACCGCGATTCCGAGGACCACGTCCTCGTGGTCGGAGTGCTCTTCGAAGTCGGCTCGCCCTCGCCTCTCCTCGAGCGCATCCTGACCGACAGCCCCCGACTCCTGGGTCGCGTCGATCTGGCGACACGACTGAGTGTCAACGAACTCTTCCCACCCGATAGCCACTATTTCAGCTACAGGGGCTCATTCACGACGCCGCCCTACACCGAAGGCGTGCAGTGGTTGATTCTCAAGTCACACCCCCAGGCCTCCGCCGAGCAGATCGTGCGACTGCTCGTCCTCGAAGGCGGCAACGCGCGGGACGTCCAACCCCTCAACGAGCGTTCGGTCGAAGGATTCTAGGCGCATACGCAGAAGTGCCCGTATCGCCTTGATCCAGGATGCGTTTTCGACGGCGCGAGAGAAACGAATAGATCCTCGTCGAGCGCCGCCGGGATCTCCGCAGCGCGACTCGATGGACGCGCAGCGAGCCCGCAACGAGGTCGCCGTCTTTCCTCGGACGCATCCGGCCAGGCATTGGCATCGCTTTCTCAATTCTGGCGCGCGCGGGGTCGATGGATCCATGACTCCCGCCTCCTCCGCCTCCGAATCGAGCCATGAACGCCATTTCATCCATCCAGCTCTCCCAGCTCCTCCCGGACACCGCCGCAACGCTGGCGCTCCTCTCCGCGACGACGAGCTTTCTGGTGCTGGCGGGGGGCATCCTGCTGCTGCTGCTGTTGCGGGCGAAGGCGACTCAACATGCGGTCGAGTCCGCGCATACCGCCTCGGGACAAGGAAGCATCCTCGTCGACCGCAAGGGCGGCGTCCTCGCGACGAACGGCCCCGCACGGGAACTCTTCTGGCCGACGCAAGACGACCAGAGCTCCCTGAACGTCAGCAAGACCATCCTCAAACTGCTCGAAGACCCGAGCCGACAACACCATGTCGTTCGAATGGGCTCGGAGCGCCTGGTCGAGATCTGGATCTCCGAGAAGATCGCCAACAGCCGCGTACGCGGCGTTCGTGGCCTCGCGGTTCGCGACGTCACAGAGCAACAAAGGGGTCAGCGCCACCTCGTCCAGCTCGCCCACTACGACAGCCTGACCGGGCTCGGCAATCGCCGACTCTTCGTCGATCGGCTCGAAACGGAAATCACGATCGCTCGCGACCGCGGCGACCAGATTGCTCTCCTCTATATCGACCTCGATCGCTTCAAGGATGTGAACGACACGCTCGGACACGGGGCCGGAGACGATCTACTCAAGACCCTCGCCAAACGCTTCCAGGAATCGATCGAGCGACACCTGTCGAGCGAGTCGGCGAGCAAGACCACCGTCTATCGCCTCGCTGGCGACGAATTCGCGATCATCGTCTCCCGACCCGGTTCGGTGGCCGAGATCGAGCGAATCGCGCAGTCGGTCCTCACCCTGATCAGCGAACCCATGAGCGTGGCCGACCGAACGATCGCTTCCTCGGGCAGCGTCGGGATCGCGCTCTTCCCGGAGCACGCGGAGGACGTGGAAGACCTCGTGAAGCATGCCGACTCGGCGCTCTACGTCGCGAAGGACCTGGGCCGCGCCCGGTTCATCTTCTACGAACCGTCCTTCAGCTCCGAAGCCGACCGCTCGCACAAGATCGCGCAGGAACTCCGCAACGCCGTCACGAACGGCGAGCTCACCCTGCACTACCAGCCCAAGGTCGAACTCGAGACGGATACCGTCGAGGGCTTCGAAGCGTTGCTGCGATGGTTCAGCGCGGAGCTGGGATTCGTTGGGCCCTCGGAGTTCATTCCCGTCGCGGAAGACCGCGGCATGATCAGCGAGATCGGAGCCTGGTGCCTCGACGAGGCCTGCCGGCAGATCCGCACCTGGCAGGACGCGGGCTTCAACGTCGTACCGGTGTCGGTCAACGTATCGAGCGCGCAGTTTCGCGATTCGGATGTCTCACGCATCGTGAGCGATGCACTCGTCGAACACGAGGTGCATCCCTCGCTCCTCGAGATCGAACTCACCGAGAGCCTGCTGCTCGACGACGACGAGAACACGGGGACGGCGCTCCGCGATCTGCGGACCATCGGGGTCCGGGTCGCTCTCGATGACTTCGGGACGGGCTACTCCGCGCTCACCTATCTCAACCGGTTCCCCCTCGATGTCGTGAAGATGGATCGCGGCTTCTTGCGGGACATCGAAGACAGCAACGCCGCCGCCGGCATCGCCTCCGCCGTCATCTCGATGTCGCATTCCCTCGGCCTCGAGGTCATCGCCGAGGGTGTCGATTCTCCGCCCCAGGCGGAGCTCCTGCGCGCCATGGGCTGCGATCAGATCCAGGGATTCTTGTTCTCGCCGGGGATCCCCAGCGAAGAGGCCACCCGATTCCTGGCCGCCGAAGGTTCGGAACGGCCGCACATCGAACCGATCACGGGCGCGATGGGCTCGTTGGTCGTGGGCGAAGCCGATCCCGACGCGAGCGAGGACGACAGCCTTCCGCACCCGGGCGACCGACGACGCGAGCCCCTGCGACCGACGGCGCCTCCGCGCGTCCTCGTCGTCGACGGCACCCCGTCGACGCTCGGCTCCTCGGCGTTCCGGCTCACGCGGCTGGGCGCGGACGCCCACCTCATGACGGGGCTCGCCGAGGCGAATCTCTTCTTCTCGGAAGAGGACCCCGTTCTCGACCTCGTCATCGCCCCACCCGAGATCGATCTCACCCGCCTCGGCCCACTCGTCGAGAAGATCAAGAAGAACGCCCACGACCACGTCCCCCGGCTGCTCATTGCCGGCAAGGAACCCAGCCCCGAGCGACGCGATGCGATTCGCCAGGCCGGAGCGGACTGGGTGCTCTGGGAACCCTATTCCGATCCCGCCCTGCGCTTCTTCGTGAACGCCGCCCGCTCGAATCGAAACTGGAAATTCCAACGCCAGAGCGTGCGCGTACCCGTCGAGACGATCGCCTGGATCCGCGCCGGCGGACATCGCGGGTCCGGCGTCGTGACCAGCCTTTCCCGTCGAGGCGCGTTCATCGAGACCACCGAAGTCTACAAATCCGGCCAACCGATCCGAATCGAGTTCAAGGTCGGATCCCGCCTCATCTCGGTCTTCGCCAACGTCACGCGAACCCAGGAAGACGACCTCGAGAGCGTCGAGGCCGGCGCTCCGGGAATCGACGTGATCTTCTACGAGGTCGATGACACGACGGACGAGATGCTGTCGGAAGCCGTCGAGCAGATCTGGATGTGCTATCGGCCTTAGGTCCGGGGAAACGACCGAGCCGAGAATCAGCCCGCGGTTCGCGGAAACCTGCGACGCAGCATGATTCCAGCGAATCCGACGACGACGGCGACCAGCATCCAGAGAGCGGGCTTCGACATCGACGGAACGGGAATCGCCGGAGGCCCCGCCGAAACGAACTGGTAGTAGTCGACCGGGCGCGGGATCGTGAGGATCGGGGTCGGGCTGAAATATTGATATTGCTGATAGAGGCTTCCGATCTCCTTCATCGCGTGCTCGTCCCAGGAGAACGTGTGGGCGAAGCCGTCGGCGAAGACGATGGTGAAGGCAAATCCGGACAAATAGGCCACGGGGTGTGAGTCCGTATCGAAGGCGTTGTAGCGAGGCAGGGTCAGTTGTCGTCCGGGCTCGAGACCCACTCCAACGGGCGCCTCGGTCACGCCGTCCACGGACCAGACGTGTCGTGAATAGGGAATCCGTTCCGGGGTGTTGTCGGTGATGCAATGCTCCACGCAGATCATGAACCCATCCGCGCTGTCCAACCGGAGATAGGTGTCCTCGAGTCGTTCGAAGGTCTCGGGCCGATCCATGATCCACTCGCGGATCGGTACGCCGCCCGGGTCGGCGATGTTCTTGATGCGCGGCCTGAAGCGGGTCGCGCTGTCCTGGCGGACGCGCTCCCAGCGGATCTCGAAGGCGTGGGTCCCGTGGACGAGGGGATGAAGTCCCTCCACCGCGTCGAGCCGAAGCCCTTCGCTCGTGCCGGAGAGGTTCGTCAGGCGAATATGCGTTACGTGATCGAGCGCGCCGAACTCGACACCGAATTGTTTCACCGCCGGATAGTCGATCTCCCATTGATCCGGCGGCGGCAGGCTTCGGGCGATCTCGGTGTCGAAGGTGCGAAGGATCGTGAAGTTCGAACCGTCGGAACTCCCCTCGACCTGGACCCGGGCGTTGTCGGTCTCACCGAGCCCGCCGACATAGGCGGAGACGATCAGGTCCTGCTGGGCCGGGTGGTTCTGTAGAGACGTCGGGAAGACGAGCTCGACGACTTCCCCGACATCGAACACGTCGGTACTCATACCGCCAAAGGGCAACGCCGCATCGTTCACGAACGCGTAATCCGGCACGCCGAGCGCCACCGCGGCGGCGCCCGTCGATCCGACGATGTCGCTGGCGCTCGTGGGGTAGGACGAGAGTTGAGCCTTCGCCTCGGCGCCGGTGAGCAGAGCGACGAGCAGGCTGAACGAGGCGAAAAACAACTCCGGAGTCGGAGCCCACTTTCCGGGAGATCTGGCTTGGAGGAGTCGTCGCACGTCTTGTGTCCCTCGGATCCGCCCGATCCGGGCTGAATCGCATTCTAGCCGGAATGACGTTTCGGATGTCGAAAAGCCGATCCAGAAGACCCGCGCTGCAGGCTGACGCACCGGGAACTCCGCCCGGCCGGGGCGCCTGCGCTTCGCCCTTACCCGGCGCCAGCCTCGGCGCCTGCGCTTCGTCCTTCCCCGCGAGGCATCGAGTGCGTCTCCAGGGCCGAGCCGGACATCCCGGGCCGAGTTAGTCTGGACGCGCTCCACGCGGTGGCCCTCGAGAAGCGTCGCGACCCGGAGCGAGGAGGAAGAACACGATGGCCCCTTCGTCGATCCGGCTCGGGTGGTGCTACGCGACTTCGGCGGGAAGCGCCCAGGAGGCGAGCGGCGCGGAACATGTGTGTTCGGCGAATACACGGCCCCACGCCGAAGGGCCCTCGTCATGAAGGCCTGGGTCGTGCGCGGCGAAGGTCTTCCGCATGAAAGCTTCGCTCTCGAGGACTTCCCCGAACCGACCCACGAAGCGATGTCGCGCTACTGCATGGACATCGAGGGCCTGCGCCCACTCCGCGACGGCGAAGAGCCGATCCGGGAATACGCGTTCATGCGCGTGCTCGCCGCGGGGCTCGCCAAGCCGGACGTCACCATGGCCACGGGCGCCTATCCCGTTCCGATCCTGCGCCCCTTCATCTCTGGCCAGGAAGCGGTCGGCATCGTCGAAGAAGCCACACCCGGCCTCGCGCACTTCATCGGCAAGCGCGTCGTCGGATTCACGCCACAGCCCTACGGGAGCTTCGCCGAGCGCTGTGTCGTCGCGCTGCCGATGCTCTACGAAGCGCCCGAAGAGTTCAGCGACGAGGAAGCCGCGGCGTTCCTGATCCCCTCGCATACGGCCCACCACGTCGTGATCCGCCGCGGCCAGATCCGCGCAGGAGAGACGGTCTTGATCCTCGGCGCAGCCGGCGGCGTCCCCTCCTCGGCGGTCCAGATCTGCTGCGCCGAAGGCGCGCGAGTCGTCGCTGTCGCCGGCGGACCGGAGAAGGTCGAGTTCGTCCGTAAGCTCGGCGCCGACATCGTGATCGATCATCAGGCCGAAGATTTCGTCGAAGCCGTGATCCGCGAAGTCGGCCCGAACGCGGTCGACGCGATCGTCGACTTCGTGCAGGGGGAGGCCGGACAGCGAGCCCGCCCGCTCCTCAAGGTCGAGGGGCGACATATCATGGCGGGCCATGCCGGAGGCTTGATCCCGATCCACCCGACCGAGTTCTACCTTCAGAACTGGACCCTGATCGGTTGTTGCGTCGGATCCGGATACTCGCCCTCCCAGATGCCCTTGAACGAGCAGGAGGCCCACGACTACTTGCTCGGGTTGATTCGCGAAGGGCGCTACCGAACCCCCGTTTCGCGAGTCGTTTCCTTCGATGAGATTCCAGAGGCGATGCGCGACGTGGCGGAGCGGCGCGCCATGGGGCGGATCGTCGCCAAGGGTCCGTGAATCGACAGGTCGCTGCCTTCGAGTCCGCGCGCAGGGCGGCGATCCGGGACCCGGGGAGCCGCTTCGGAAGCGGATCGGGCGCGAAGCCGTCGATCGGAGCCGGTGGCCCTGGTCGGCCGCTCCTCGATCCGATTCGCTTCCGACGTGTTAGGGCCACTTCGAAAACGAACCCGGCGCCGCCCGCTCGCGAGCGCGGGCAGTCTGTCACGAGTCCCGGTACTATTCCAGCTCGATCCGAGCACGATCCCAGGACGATCCATACGCCGCGCGAATCCACGGTCGATGTGGCCCGCCGCGGAGCGGATCTCTTCGGCGCCGGCACTCGGCTTGGGGGAAGACGGAATGCCTTGGTGGGGTTGGATTACGGTCGGCGCGCTCCTCTTGATTGCGGAGATGACCCTCGTCGATCTCGAGTTCTATCTGGTCTTCCTCGGGATCTCCGCCTTGATCGTCGGCATGATCGACCTGGCCGGAATCAGCCTCCCCTTCTGGGTCCAGTGGCTCGTCTTTGCGGGCCTCGCCCTCGGATCCCTCGTCTTCTTCCGACAGCGCGTCTATAGCAAGCTGCGACCTCCCCCCGGAGACGAGATCCAACGCGGCGTCGAAGGCGAACGCGCCACGGCGAACGAAGAGATCGCGCCGGGGGCGACTGGATCGGTCACGCTACGGGGTGCCGTCTGGACCGGAATCAACCGGGGGAATGCGACGATCCAGGCGGGGGCGAGCTGCCGGGTCGCACGTTCCGAGGGCCTGATGCTCGACCTCGTCCCGAGCGATTGAAGACTCGAAAATCCGATGTGCGCAGGACCGCGCCATCGACGCAGACCCCGAACAAAGCGAAGAAATAGAAGAGGAGCGGATCTTGGAAATCTTCACTTTCGGCATCATCGGCCTGGTCGTACTCGCCATCGTCATCATCGTGTTTTCCACCTTGCTGACCTCATTTGCCTTCTACTTTTTTCAGGTAGTTTATTCTCCTAATTTCCTGGTGCAAGGACAGGGAAAACCTCTGATTATCCCAACAGGGTCTACTTTTAAGGACGTACAGAAAACAGTATTTGATCAGCGCTATGCCAATGATCTAATCAGTTTTAGTTTTTTGTCTAAAATCATGGGATATCAGGAAAAT
>JAPIWU010263539.1:0-12237 GCA_037576205.1 Pyrocystis lunula | reverse complement strand
AAGGCGGCAGCGGAGCTATGCAGAGCCTTGTTCTCGGCTGGGTCCATGGCCGGAGAGGCCCACGCATTGGTCACTGAGGTCTTCTCCCCTCCTTGAGTCACTGCCATGGCAGCGAGGCAGCCCCGCCGACGGCTCTGCAAGCTCGAGGAAATTGTCGATGAGTGAGAAGAGTGAAGAGACGAACGAAGAAACGCCGCTCGCCCGCGTCATGTCGGGTCAGTCCTGGGATGAGTTCTGCGACACCCTGAAGGCGGCTGGCCAAGTGATTATCGCCGAGGGTTCCCCGGACAATCCGCTCGACCGTTCCGAGGGGTTTCGATATCTGAGTCGGCTGACCCGCGCGGCGCTCGAGAATTTCCTCGAATTCGCGGATCCGCTGGCGCCGGTGCTGCATCGGCCGGTGCACGAGACGGCGAAGATCGGTGCCGACAATCCCGACAACTACTATCAGTCCGCCGCGATCAGCGGCGCCTACGAATACGTGATCCGCGGAAAGCGGGGCACGATCCACTATCTGGATTTCGGAACCCAATCCGATGGCGTTGCGGGCACTGGAAAATCCGAGCAGGCCGGACATCTCGATGCGGGCAATCTCGACATGGACGCCGACGGGCGCTTCGAGATTCTACTGACCTGCGACGCGAAGCGCGGCGAGGGCGCCCGGAACTGGCTCCGCATGAATCCGGACACGAGCCAGTTGATCGTGCGCCAGACCTTTCTCGACCGCGAAGTCGAGAAGCCAGCGGATCTCACCATCGAGCGGATCGGTGGCGATGGCCGCCCGACTGCGATTACGGCCGAGTCCCTCGATGCCAGTCTCAAGGCCGCGTCGGGACTCGTGCTCGCGTGCTCTTCGCTCTTCTCGGGCTGGGCGCAGGGCTTTCGCGCGAATCACAACAACGAATTGCCGAAATTCGATGACTCGGTCTCCATGGGCGCCGGCGGTGACCCCAATATCTGTTACTACCATTCGTATTGGGAGCTGGGCCCGGAGGACGCCCTCGTGATCGAGTCAGAGATCCCGGACTGCGAATCCTGGAACTTCCAGCTCGACAATCACTGGATGGAGTCCCTCGATTATCGCTACTACAAGATTCACGTGAACAAACACACGGCTGCCTACGAAGCCGATGGGTCCGTTCGCATCGTCGTCGCCCACGAAGATCCCGGCGTTCCCAATTGGATCAATACCGTTGGCCATTCTCAGGGCACGATGTGCTTTCGTTGGATCCGCGCCGAGAACCACCCGCAGCCGCGTACGCGAGTCGTGAAACGGTCGGAAGTGGCGGGGCCTCAGGCGTGAGCGGTGGTTTCCGCGTCCCGCCCTTTCCCGCGCCGCTGCGCGCAGCGCTCCGCGCCTGGGAACTGGCGGCGAAGACGGGTGCCTTCCGACCGAGCTTCGGCGAGGAGGCGCTGATCGCGCAGGCGCGGCGCAATACGGGCTTGCATCATTTCGGGGACGACGCCTTCCGGGTGCCGATGCGCCGGCTTCTCGACGCCTTCGAGGAAGAGGCCGATCTGCATCTGCTGGGTCGAAGCGTGATGCGTGGCGCCACGCTTCGGGCTCTCGAATGCCGGCTTCGCCTCGAGAATCTGTGTGACCTCCATCCCGAGATCGAAGAACGTCCTGTGTCGCGCCCGGTCTTCATCACCGGGATGCAGCGCACGGGGACCACGAAACTCCACCGCCTGCTCAGCTGCGCCCCGGAGCTCCGGTATCTCTCGGCCGTCGAGGCGATTCGGCCCACTCCGATGGGGCGTCCCGTTCCGCGCGACCCGAAAGACTGGGCTCGTCGTGTGCGGGATGCGCGGATCGCCGAAAAGGGCATGAAATACATCTCGCCGGCGCTCTTCGCGATCCATCCGATCGAGGCGGAGTCGCCGGAGGAGGACGTCTTCCTATTCGATGTCACCTTCATCAGTCCGGCGGTCGACGCGTCCCTCTCGGTCCCATCCTATACCCGGTGGATTCGCGAGATCGACCAGAAGCCGCCCTACGAATATGTGAAGCGTCTGGTTCAGAGCCTGCTCTGGGAGCAGCCCGGGCGCTATCTCGGGAAGACGCCGCATCACCAGGAGAATCTCGAGACGCTCTTCGAGGTATTTCCCGGGGCGAAGGTCGTGCATACGCATCGCGACCCGCTGAAGGTCGTCCCTTCCTTCGCGAGCATGATGGCGCATACCGGCGCGATGCTCTCGCATCACGTCGACCCGGCGGCGGTCGGTCGACGGGTCGCGGATCAGATGCTGAATTCTGCCGAACGCGGGATAGAAGCCCGGGAGCGGGCGCCGGCGGGCTCGGTGATCGATGTCCATTATGCGGAGATGGTCCGCGATCCGATGGGGCAGTTGAAGCGGATCTACGACTTTTTGGAGCTCGACTGGACGGACGAGGTCGTGATGCGGATGAAGCGCTGGATCGGCGGAAATCCACAGCACAAATACGGCATCCATCGCTACGGCCTCGAGGACTTCGGCCTCGATCGGGAGGAACTCGACGCGAGCTTCAAGAGCTACCGCGAACACTTCGGAGTGGAGCGCGAGGGCTGATGGCGATCTTCGGAAAGCCGACTCCGCCGCTCGATAGCGACATGTCCGGACGCGTCTGTCTCGTGACCGGGGCGACGGACGGCCATGGTCGGGCCTTGGCAAGCCTGCTTGCGCGACGTGGGGCCGAGGTCGTGCTGCACGCGCGAAGTGAGGAGAAGGCGCGGCGCGTCCAGGGCGAGATCGCCCGTGAATCCGGCGGCAAGGCGCCCGAGATCCTGTTGGCGGATCTCTCGCGCGCCGAGGAAATCGACTCGGCCGTCGAGCGCTACCGGTCCAGCGGGCGACCGTTGCACGTGCTGGTCAACAACGCCGGTCTCGTGAGCCTCGAACGAAAGACGAACGAGGCGGGGCTCGAACTCACTTTCGCGGTGAACTACCTGGCGATGTTTCGGCTCACCCTCGGGCTCCTGCCGTGTCTGCAAGCGAGCGGACCAGCGCGCATCGTGAATATCTCTTCGGACACGTACCGGATCGCAAAGATCGATTTCGACGACCTCCAGCTCGAACGCCGATACAATATGGCCAAGGCCTACGGTCAGTCGAAGCGCGCGATCCTCTACTTCACTCTCGAGCTGGCGCGGCGCTTGGGAGCGGCCGGGCCGACTGTCAATGCGGTCGATCCAGGTCCCGTCGCCTCGAATATTGGAGCGGACAATCCCGGCCTCGCGTACCGGTTGCTCGGCCCCATGATCCGAACTCTCTTCCCCAGCGCGGAACGTGCGGCACGGACCGCTCTCTGGGTGGCGACGGATCCCGGCCTCGAGTCGGCGACCGGGGGCTATTACCGATCTCTCACCCGGCGTGAAGACCCCCTCGAATTCGACGAAGGCACGAGCGAGGGCTTGTGGGCGGCGAGTCTGGCGCTGACCGGAATCGGCGACCCGACGCGATCACCCCGCGACGATTGAGGCTCGACGCGCCGGCGCCCCGGGTAGACTCTCGGGATCGCGAACCCAAGCCCGGAGTTGCCATGCCCCCCGAACGCTTTCGAATCGAGATTCCGCAGACGAAACTCGACGAGCTCCATCGCCGCCTCGACCAGATGAATTGGCCGCAGGATTTCGAGAACGACGACTGGACCTATGGGGTGCCCCGGTCGCTGCTCGAAGACTTCGTCGATACCTGGCGAAAGGACTTCGACTGGCGCGCCCAAGAAGAGGCCATGAATGTCTACCCACATTTTCGGACCGAGGTGGACGGAATCCCGATCCACTTCCTCCATGAACGGGGACGCGGTCCCGACCCGATCCCGCTGATCCTGACCCACGGCTGGCCCTGGACTTTCTGGGACATGAAAGAGATCCTACCCGCGCTTCTCGATCCCGCAGCGCACGGTGGTGACCCGGCGGATAGTTTCGACGTCATCGTTCCCTCGCTCCCCGGCTTCATCTTCTCGTCGCCGCTCGCCCGGACGGGAATCGGTCCGCTGGGCACCGCGGACCTGTGGGTCCGACTGATGACCGAGCAACTCGGGTACGACCGATTCGCTGCACAGGGAGGAGACTGGGGAGCGCTCGTGACCTCGCAGCTCGGTCACAAATTTCCGGAGCACCTGATCGGGATCCACCTTACGAATGCGTTCATGCTGCCCGCTTTCAACGGGGACCGGCCCTGGTCGATCGTTTCGGTGGGCGGGGGCGACGGAGACGACCCCGCCCGACTCGCGGAGATGATCGACTATCAGAAGCGATTCGCCTCGCATATCGCGACCCATGTGCTTCATCCCCAGACCCTCAGCTACGCGCTGCACGACTCACCGATCGGGCTGCTGGCGTGGATGCTCGAGAAACGTTTTCGCTGGGGCGATTGCCGAGGGGACCTGGAGAGTCGCTTCACGCGCGAGCATCTGCTGACGACCATGAGCCTGTATTGGCTGACCGACTCCTTCGTGACCTCCGTCCGCTTCTATGCGGAGGCGACGCGGGAGGGATGGACAGCGGCGCGGGAGACGATGCCCCAGGTGCCGACGCCGACGGCGCTCTCGCTCTTCGAGCACGATATGAGTCCCACGTCGACGGATTGGATGCGGGACTACTACGATCTGCGTCAGCTCAGGGTGCATTCCGAGGGCGGACATTTCGCGCCGGCCGAGAATCCTCGCGCGGTGGTCGAAGATCTGCGGGATCACTTCCGTCCGCTGCGCTGATCGCGGCCGTCGCTAGGAAAAACCGCTCCGGATCGCGTTCCAGGTTCGAGTTCAGGCTTTGGGTTTCGGATCCTGGCTGCGGGGCTTAGTAGAACTGCGACGCCCAGGTCCGGTACTGGGCGATCTGGCCATCGCCGTCGCACAGAATGGGCTGCGGCCGGTAGCGCTTGTTCTCCCAGATCGGGGTGTCTTCGACGAATTGTTTGATGATGTCCTTGATGATCGCCTTGCCGACGCCCCGCTCCGTCGAGGCGCCCTTCGATTCGTCGATGGTGAGGGAGAAGCGGACGTCCAGTTCTTCGGCGTGGATCGGTGTGGTGGCCAGGACGAGCAGGGCTTCACAGATTCCGGTGAAGCGCGCGGTGCCGAACCCGAGCCCCTGATAATTCGACGTGATGCCGCCGTCCACGACCCCGTTGGGGGTCTTGAAGCGCGTGATCTGCTCTGCCCGCAGCGTCGTTCCGACCAGGCTGAGAGCACTCTTGGGAACGTCGACCGTGCCGTGGACGAAATAGAAATGCGCTCGGTCGGCGATATTCTCGACGATTTCTTGGTTGCAGGTACGCACGCGCATGCGATGGCGCGCGTAGGAGGACCAGCCCGGGGCGCCGTACTCGGGGAACTCGGCCACCTCCCAGAGTGGCGCGGCTCCCGCCGCGTCGTACCAAACCATCACGAGGCCATTGCGCTCCACCGTCGGCCATCGGCCCAGTCGGGCGCCGTTCCCTGAGGCCGCCTTCCCGCGCCGGGCATAGGGCACCTCGCTACAACGGCCGTCCGCTTCGAAGCACCAGCCGTGAAACGGACAGCGAATCCGCTCGCCCTCGACGCGGCCCCCGTGGCCGAGGTGGGCGCCGAGATGAGGACAGTGCGCATCGAAGACGAGCGCCTGTCCCGACTTGGTACGCGCCGCCACGAGTTCCCGGTCGAAATACGAGAGTGGCTGGATCTCACCGGGAGCCAGCTCGTCGGAGTACGCGACCTGGTACCAGCCACGGGGAATCGGAAAGGGGAAACGTCGGATCATGAACGGGTCCAGGGTCCCAGCTGGCATCGCTCGAGACGGGTAGCGACAGAAAAGAAGGGAAGTGAAGGGAAGTGAATGGAAGTGAAAGAGGGTCAGGAGAAGTGAGGGAAGTGGAGGGCGGAGAGGACGCCGGCCAGGATAGCCGGATCTCCAGAACACTCTAGTTGCTTCAGCTGCTTCGAGACCTCGACCCATGACGTGCACGGCGTCTGAAGGCGACCGATTCGATGGGGACGGGACGGCAGCGAGCGCACCGCCAGTCGCAGCGATCTGAAAAAATACGGCGCTTGTGATGCAGTGCACAAGCAACTCCCCACCCGATCTCGAATCCCCGCCAGACGAAGCGTTCGAAACCCTGGCCGAGAGCCGGGTGCGCGCTTCGACTCACTCAATCACCGAACGATTCCGCCGCGAATTCAATTCGTGGCGCCGTGGAGTCTTGCCTTGACCGCCGCCTCAGATCCATTCGCTGCTCTTCTTCCTTGTCGTTCACGTCTTCAGCGCAATCCGCGTGCTGCCGTTCGCCGCCGGGTGTGTCGGACCGTCTCGGTGGCGCTGCTCATGAGCCTGCTGCTCGGACCCGGGACGGTTTCGGCGCACGCACTGCCCGGAGCGCTCCCACCAGGATCGGAATACGCGGTGCGCTGGTTCCAGCATCCCGATGACCACCAGATCCAGGACTGGGACATCGAGATCACCCCCTTCGATTCGGACGAGCCGCCTAGCATCATCACCGCGCAACCCTTTCCGGACCAGGCCTCCTGCTGGGTCGCGCCGGTTCTGGCATCGGGCCCCGCGCGGGTTCGGGTGCGCGCCGTGCAGGACGGCATGGTCTCGGAGTGGAGCGCCTATACCGCCGTGCCCGAGCCCGGCTTCGCGCTCACCCTCGCGGCGGGAGTCGGCGGCCTGGTCCACCTGCGACGGCGCAGACGCGGCGACGCAGCCTGAACCGGGGGAAATCCTCGACCCTCGGACCCCGGACATGCCGGCATCTCATGCCCGCTCGTCGCGGCGGCGGGGCTCTCTCGGAGCAGCTAGGTTTTCTCGCGGCGTCCTTAGAACGCTTCGAGGAATGAATGAATTTCGGAATCGTTCTCCCCAATCTGGGCCCCTTGGCGACCCCGGACTCGATGGTCGCGATCGCGCGCCACGCCGAAGACCTGGGTTTCTCCGACCTGTGGACTTCGGATCACCTGGTGCTTCCGATCGAGTCGGATACGTCCTACCCCTACGTGCGCGCGGCCAAGGTTCGGCTGGATGCGCATTACCGCGTGATCGACCCGATGATCGCCCTGGCGGGGATCGCGACCTGCACCCACCGGATCGGTCTCGGCGTGAGCGTATATCTGGCGGCGCTGCGCCATCCCATCGTGGCGGCGAAGCTCGTCGCGTCCCTCGATCAGCTCTCCGGCGGACGGGTTCGTCTGGGGGTCGGAGCGGGCTGGATTCCCGAGGAATACGAAGCGCTCGGGATCGACTTCTCCGAGCGGGGAAGGGTGCTCGATGAACACCTCGCGTGTCTGCGTGCGCTCTGGACCGAGGCCGAGCCGCGCTACAAGGGGCGCTATTTCGAGCTCGAGAATATCGGCTTCGAGCCGAAGCCGGTCCAGACGAGGCTGCCGGTCTGGATCGGTGGCAATAGCGCTGCCGCTCGCGCGCGGGCCGTCCGGGCAGGGGACGGCTGGCACGTGATCGATGTTCCCCTGGATGACCTGGAAGGTGGGATCCGTGACCTGCGCTCGCGCTGTCGCGAGGCGGGGCGAGATCCGGAAGAGGTGGTCGTCTCCGTCCGATCTCAGGTCGTCATCACTTCGAAGTCCCCCTCCGAGGAGGAACGCTTCGCTCCCCTGGTGGGGACGCGCGACGAGATCGTTCGTGACCTGCGCCGGATGCGGGAGCTCGGGGTCGCACAGGTGGTCCTCTGGCCCGCTGGACAGGGTCATACGGCCGAGAGTTATATGGACGAACTGGAACGGTTCGCGACCGAACTCCTACCCGCGGTCTCGGCGACCGCCGTCGACGCCCCATGAAGGGCGGACCGAAAGGTGCCATGGCCGGCCAGGACGATCCGATTACAGGGATTGCCTGGAATTCCGAAGACGCTCAGTTCGGGGACGACCCGAGCGACTACTACCGCTGGCTGCGGGATGAGGAACCCGTCCATCGTCACGGACCCTCGAATAGCTACTTCCTCTCGCGCTTCGATGATGTCTGGAAGGCTACCGAGGACTGGCAGACTTTCTCGTCGGAGAGTCCCGTTGCGCGGCTTCGGCATATGGCGTCCTGCGACCCGCCGGACCATGACCGGCTTCGTGCATGCGTCGCCAAATATTTTTCACCCCGGGTGATCGCTGGGCTCGAGGACCGCATTCGCGAGATCTGTCGCGCGCTCCTCGAACCGCTCGAAGCCGAGGATCGCTTCGATCTCGTGACCCGGTTCAGCACGATCTATCCGAGTCGTGTCATTCACGACCTCATGGGTGTGCCGGCTGCGCTCGATGAACCTCTGCGCGCGGCCGCGCTTGCGATCGGCGCGGCGAAAGATACCGCGAGTCTGGCGCAGGGGATGGCGGCGCTCGAAGCGCTGACGGCACAAATCGTCGGCCCGGAGCAGACGGTCACCGAGCCCGGAATTCTGCAGCGCGTCTCCGAGGACCATGGCCCGGATGAGCTCGATCGCGACGAACTCCGTGGGCTCCTCAGCAATCTCGTGCTCGCGGGAACCGATACCGTGACGAACCTGATCGGAAACGGTGTGGTGCTGCTTTCGCGAAGAGACGACGCGAGGGCCGAACTCGTGCGTCATCCGGAGGCGATCCCGTCCGCCGTCGAAGAGATGCTGCGCTTCGACTCCCCGGTGCAGTCGCTGGCGCGACGCGTGACACGTGACGTGACGCTGCACGGTGTCGTGTTGCCACAGGGCGCTGAGGTGCGGCTTCAATGGGGGGCCGCGAACCGGGACGAGCGGGAGTTCGATGAGCCGGATCGCTTTCGATTCGATCGACGGATTCGGCGACATCTCGCACTCGGGCACGGTCGACATTTCTGCCTCGGTGCCGCGCTCGCTCGACTCGAAGCCCGCATCGCCTTCGAGGAGCTGCTCGCGCGTTGGCCGGAGCTGTCGCTCGATGAATCGAAGCTCAGCCGATTGCCCTCACTCTGGGTGCGGGCCTGGGAGGGGATCGAACTCTCGAAAGGTCAGGCTTCCTCAGCGGCGCCGCGGGGCGGATGATCTCAGCCGACGACGTCTTCGAGGACGGTGCCCTGGAATTGTTCTGGATTCAGTGGCGTGCCGGGCCCGCGACTTCGAGCGGTAAGGCGACGAGGAATCAGGTATCAGAGGGCCGCGCGGCATCGAGCCGTCGCCTCGCCTCGGCGTAGATGTCGCTGGGCAGCCCGTCGGCGGCGGCCGCTTCCACGTTGGCGTCGAGGTGCGCGGGATTGGCGGTGCCCACGATGATCGTGTCGATGTCGGGATGGCTGAGGGTGAATCGGAGCATGAACTCCATCCGGGTCATTCCGTCGGTCAACTCGTCGAGCCGAGCCTCCGCCCAGAGGTCCCTCTTGTGGACCATCGCCTGCCGCCAGAACTCCGGGGCCTCGTCTGGATTCTGGTCGGGCGCTGGAGCCCCCCGCGCGACGCCCCCTCGGATGATCGTTCCGGCCCCCGATCCGGCCGCCTCGGAGATGATCAGCTCGTGATCGCGTTCGAGGCCCGAATAGGGGATCTGGAACGCGTCGAAGACGCCCATGTCGAGATGGTCGCGGAGATCCGGGAGGATGCCGGACATGCCGATGAAGCGAAGCTTGCCTTCGGCCTTCATGCGCTCGAGGGTTTCGAGGGTGCCCTCGGCCTCGAGCTCGGCGCGCGGAGGACTCATGTGAACTTGAACGAGATCGAGGTGATCCGTTCGCATCCGCGTGAGGCTCTGTTCGACGGCGCCTCGAACATTCTCCTCTGAAAAGAGATGGACGGGACGACCGTTCTTCAGCTCCATCGGGATCGTGACCGGGCAACCGCATTTACTCGCCAGGAAATACTCGTCGCGGCGATTCGAGATCGCCTCGCCGATCAGGGACTCCGAATTTCCGTAGTCGGGCGACGTGTCGATGAAGTTGATGCCGCGGTCGAGGACGTGATTGAGGAGCTTGTGGGCGTCGGCGGGGTCGACGGCTGCCTTGATGCCGGCGAGTTCCATCGCCCCGTATCCGAGGCGGGTGACGTTCAGGCCGGTCGAGCCGAGAGGGCGAGTGGAAAGTGGCAATGGATTCTCCTGATCGGGTGTCGTCCTGCGACGGGGTACGAACTGGATTGTAGGGGGCTGCTCTCGTTCGGGAAGGGCTGGAGGGCGGGGCGCACAGAGGCGCCACACGCGCTGTCGGGCCGCTCGCCCGGCCCAGAATCCGTCAAGCGGCGTCGCGGGAACCCCGCGAAGGCCCGAGGACCGAGGCCCGAGGTCTGAGGACCGGAGAGGGCAGAGGGGAGCTGCGTCGTCGTCGGTCAACGCGAGAGAGGCTCGACCGGAGTCGGACTAACACGACGCGGATTCGTCTCGCTGTCGTCCGAGAGCCTGGGCGGAACCCTTCCCCTGAAACAAGACGACCGAAGAAAGCGCGTGCGGCTCGTACGCGCCTTCTTCGGTCGAATGATCGTCGCGACGGCCTGGCCCCTTCCCGGGTCAAGATGGCTGGACGATCTGCCTCGTGAGGTCACCTTCGCAGGTCGCACGTTCCCCCGCCGTAAACGCAGATACATCTAGAAGTTGTCGACAATACGATCATGAAGGGTTCGCGATCTACGTGGCCGTTGTCGACAATCCGTCGGTCCCTTCCCCAGCTGCCGGCGGCCTGCGCGTCCAGCGAGTGAGATCGAGCATTCTATCGATTGATCTGATTTGATCACCGGTGGTAGGCTTTCTCCTCTAACCTGACGTGGACATGAAACGAATCGATCTCGAGACCCTCGCCGAGACGCTCGGCGCGACGCCTCTGCTGCGGACCCTGCCCTTCGAAGAGCTGAAGGAGCTGGCTCGTGTGGCGCGCCAGGACAGTTATGCGGCAGGGGATGCCGTCTTTCGAAAGTCGATGCCCGGTACGTTCATGTTTCTCCTGTACGGCGGTCGCGCGAAGATTACCGCCACGGGACCCACGGGCACTGAACTGATCCTCGGTCTGGTGGAGAGGGGCGAACTCTTCGGGGAGATCGCCGCGGTCGACGGCGGACCCCGAACGGTCAACGCGATCGTCACCCGACCGAGCACGGTGGTCGCGATCGACCGACGCTTCCTGCTCCCGGTGCTCAATCGCAATCCGACGACGGCACTCGCTCTATCCGAGTTGCTCTGCGGGCATCTGCGAACGGCGGTCGCGAACCTCGAGAAGGTCGCCCTGCTGGATTCGCAGACCCGGCTCTGGACCCGACTCATCGATCTCGCGCGGCGCTATTCCCCGGACGCAGTTGGGGCTGGAGAAGCCGAGGTCCGCATCGAGCATGGTCTCTCCCAACAGAGTCTCGCCGAGAGCGTTGGACTCACGCGGGTGATCGTCAACCGGGTTCTCAGCCGATGGCGCGCCGCCGGACTGATCGAACTCGGTCGCGGATACATCGTGATCCTGGACGTCGATGCCCTGGAAAAGGCGGTTGCCGAGCGCGCTCCCGCCGCTGACCATCTCGCCAAACCGATCGAAGCGGACGCGGCCCAGGATTAAGGGCCCAGGTCCTGTGATTGGGCCCCGCGCCGGTGAACCCGGCGCATGGATTGGCGCGATGAACTACCAGGAAATCCTCGACCGGATCTACTCTGAACTCGAGCCTCGCTTCGGCGAAGGGCGGGTCGCTCGGTATATCCCGGAACTCGCCAAGATCGAGCCGACCCGCTTCGGGATCGCGCTCATGACGACCTCCGGAGAATGCTTCGCGGTGGGCGACTCCGAGGAGAAGTTCTCGATTCAGAGTCTCTCCAAGGTGTTCTCGCTGTCGATCGCGATGAAGTTGCTGGGCGACGCGCTCTGGAATCGCTGCGGTCGGGAGCCTTCGGGCAATCCCTTCAATTCTCTCGTGCAGCTCGAAGTCGAGGCCGGGATTCCGAGGAACCCCTTCATCAACGCCGGGGCCTTGGTGATCACCGACGTGATTCTTTCCCGGGTGGCAAGCGGTCGCGAGTCCGTGCTCGAATTCATTCGCGAGCTCACCGGGGAGCCCGATATTCATTTCAACACGAGCGTCGCGGCCTCGGAGGCGGCGACGGGACATCGCAATGCCGCAATGGCGCATTTTCTGAAGAGCTTCGGGAATCTGCACTCGTCCGCGGCGGACGTGCTCGACGCCTATTTCCATCACTGCTCGATCGAGATGAGCTGTCGTCAGGTCGCCGCCGCGAGTCTGTTCCTGGCCAACCAGGGGCGCGGCGTCGGGACATCGGGTGACCACGTCATGTCGGCGAGCGAGACCAAATACGTGAATGGGCTGATGCTGACCTGCGGGACCTACGACGCGGTCGGCGATTTCGCGTAT
>JAPIWU010261324.1:0-12269 GCA_037576205.1 Pyrocystis lunula | reverse complement strand
ACGATGGATGCTCGAAAGCGACGGGCCGGACGAGTCCGCGAGCCGGCTGCTGACAGCCCCTGACGGAGACGCCCCGATGATCACGCTCTACACCTCGACGACCCCGAACGGACGCAAGATTTCGATCGCCCTCGAGGAGCTCGGCGTCGCCTACGAAGTTCGTGCCGTCGATCTCGCCGCCAAGCAGCAATTGAGCGAGTCCTTTCTCGCGATGAATCCGAATCACAAGATTCCGGTCCTCGACGACGACGGGCAGATCATCTGGGAGAGCGGCGCGATCCTGCTTCACCTCGGCGAGAACCACGATCCGGAGGCACGCATCCTGCCCGAGGATCCTCGAAAGCGCATGGAAGCCATTCAATACGCCTTTTTCCAGACGGGCGGCGTCGGTCCCAATCTCGGCCGCTTCGGCGCCGCGCTCAGGAAGGAAGGCGAGAAGAACGAGGAGATGATCGAGATCTTCGGCGGCGAGATGGACCGCCTCTGCGGCGTGATCGACCGGATCCTCGCGAACGGAAACCGGGACTATCTCGCCGGCGCGTATTCGATCGGCGACATCATGCATTTCCCCTGGCTGCGCATCGCCCAGAAGATCGGTGCCGAATGGATCAAGAGTCGCTCCCGGGTCAGCGAATGGCTCGACCGCATCGCGGCGCGACCCGCCGTCCAACGCGGCATGGAGATCCCCGAATAACACGTGCGGCGCTCGGTCGTCCGATGCGCCTCTATTCGGCGCCTATTCGCGACCGCGCCTGCAGGGCAAGACCAGGCGCGCTCGACTTCAGCAGACTAACGCGCGGACTCTGGATCGGCGGGCTTTGCGAAGAGATCACGCAACCGGACCCGGGGCGACTCCTCGTCCGCGCTCGCTCGGGAAATTTCGTTGACGCCGACTCGATCGCCGACGAAGCGTGCATCGATCGCCGCGAGACGCAGCTCTTTCGGCCCGATCAACCAACACGACTCCTCCGCGAGTTCATCGAGCGGCGGCCCGCCCGCAACGTTGAGCGAACAGATGTCCCGGCGCTCGGCGATTTCGTCGTCCTCGTCTTCGAAGAGCACCCGCAGCGGCAGGCCCTGTGAACGACACACGGACGGGCGGTCGGCGTAGATGCGGCATGCCCCGGCCGAATCGAGGAAGGCGCAGCCGCCGGCCGGATGCGGCACGCCGTCGCGCAACAGATCCGGCGCCGCGCGGCGGATGCGCTCCGCTTCGACGGTGGCGACGGCCAACTCGTCGAGACAACAAGCGGAGCAGCCGCGTTTGCATTGCAGCCGCTCCGCATGTTCGTCGCTCAGTCGACCGGCTTCGCGGTCGATCTCCTCGTGAAGGGCGCGGAGCGAGGCCAGGGCCTCCTCCTTGGCGGCATCAGCTGCCGAAGGCACCCTTCCCCTTCAATTCTTCGACCTTCGCGTCGTCGTAGCCGAGCACGTCGGCCAGGACCTGCGAGCGGTGTTCACCGACCGTCGGCGCCTTGCCCGGCGCCGGCAGCTCTTCGTCCACGAACTGCACCGGGAAGGGCAGCATGTCCGCGCCGTGCTTCTCGTGGGGCAGGAGCTTGAAGCGATCCTTGAACTGCGGATCGTCGATGATGTTCTCGGGCGAATTGACCGGCGCCATCGGGAAATTCTTCTCGTTGCCGAGATCGATCCACTCCTTGCAGGTCTTCGTCTTGAAGATCGGCTTCAACTCCGCCTGGAGTTCACGGTTGTTGCGGGCGTGGTCGGCGTATTTCGACCCCGGCCATTTCTCGAAGAGGTCCATGCGACCGACGACCTCGCAGAAATTCTTCCAGAACGCCTGCTCGGAGCACATGATCAGGACGACGCCGTCCTTGGCGTCGTACATCTGGTAGCGGACGCCTTCCTTCATGCCCTTGGTGCCGACTGCACGTCGCTCGTAGTTGTCGGCCTGGTTGCCCGTCACGACGTCTTCGGGACGGCGGGAGGCGAGGTGCGATTCCGAGCGGTACCAGTCCATATAGGCCGCCGCGTCGGACTGGCCGACCTCGAGGAACGACCCCTGCCCCGTCTCGCGCGCGCGAATGATCGCGGCGAGAATGCCAAAGGCGCCGAAGATCGGACCGGCGTGGATGCCGATCGAGGCGTGCTCCGGGATGTAGCAGTAACCCTCTTCGTCATAGGCGGGATTGATGATGCCGGCCCAGGTGTCGAAGGCGATGCCGTGGGCGGGGAGGTTCTGGTAGGGGCCGGTCATGCCGTAGCCCGAGATATTGCAGAACACGATCTTCGGATTGATCGCCTTGAGATCATCGAACCCGAGACCCCGCCGCGCGAGCGACCCGGGTCGCATCGCTTCGACGACACAGTCCGCCGTCGCGACCATGTCCTTGTAGACCTGTACGGCTTCCGGGTTCTTGAGATCGAGGGCGATGCTCTTCTTGCCGCGGTTCAGATGGAGATGCATGAGGGAGTTGCCCTCGATGATCGGCCAGGTCATTTCGCGGATATAATCGCCCTGGGGCGGCTCGACCTTGATGACGTCGGCGCCGAGGTCGGCGAGGTGGGTCGTGATTCCGGCGGGTCCGAGCATGGAGCTTTCGATGACTCGAACGCCGGCCAGGGGCGCGGGTTGCGAATTCGACATATCAGGCGATTCCTATCTCTGGCTGTGGCCGGTCACGAGCGCGCGGACCGGATCGGGTTTGCGGATCACGCGGTCCGGCCGGGGCCATCCTGCGTGAGGGACCGTCGCGACGGTCGGGTGAATGACCCTAAGTTTCGTTTGGGGTCGCGCAACGTACCTCGCCCGCCTCGTGCCCTCAACCGGTGGGACGTCGACCGACGAGGGGTCTGCGGCGACCACAGGATCGGGAGCCAGCGCCCCCTACCGGTTTCCCTGCGGGACACCGGGTCGATCTCGCTCCGGCCTCTTCCAGGGCGTCACACCCCGGGCCTTCCGCTCCTCCGCCACGAGTTCGTAGAGCGCCCGAGCAGCCCCCGGCGCAAAGTCGACGGGGGTCGCGCCGACCTCTTCTGCGACGTCTTCCTGTTCGAAGACGAAGCGTTTCCAGACGACCTCGGGATAGCGTTCGAGGGGGAGCGCGTACCCTCCCATCGGCGCTCCGTCCCGAGCCCGTAGATGAAAAGCGCTGCCGCCGACCCCGCGAAACTGATGGCAGGAAAGGCAGTGATTCTCGCCTAACAAGATTCGCCGGGGAATCGGCGCGATCGACCGAATGGGCGCCAGCGGATCCTCGGCCCGCAGCCGGAACGAATCGCTGGTCAAGCCATAACGGCCGATCAACCGACTCGATTCCTTCGCCGAGGGCTCCTCCCCGGGAAAGAAGAGAAAGCCGCCGAGGGGCCGAGCCATGTCGACGCGTTTCGGGTTCGCGTCGACCCACGAATATCGTCGGCGCGTGTGGTAGAGATCCGTCGCGCGGAAGAGATTCTTCTCGCCGTCGACGCCGATCACGACGCGAGGCGCCAGCGCCCGGATCTGCTCCATCGGGAACGAGATCTTCTCGCCGCGCACGTTCGTCACCTCGAGCCACTCGCCGGCGCCGACGCGACCGGGGCCCATCGCGGTCAGCAGCGCCTGAAGGTCGACCGCGGTGTAGCGCCCGAAACGCAGCCGGTCCGGAGCGCCGGGCGCGCTCCGAAAAGGACGGTTCACGACGTCCTGAAAATGGGCATCGACCCGGTAGCTGTCGACGAGCGCGGCGAAATCCGAGTGGAAGTCTGCGGTCGTGAACGGCGGATTCCGCCAGGTGGACGAAATCTGCCAGCTCTCGGGCAGCTGCCCCTCCCTCGGACTCGAGGCGAGCAACTCGAGGATCTGCGGCGGTGCCCCCGGGTTCGACAGGTCGAGCATCGAAAAATAGTCGCGCCCGTTCGCGACGAAGACCTCGACCGCCGGCTGCCCCCGCTCGCGCAACCGCGCCGCGAAGCGCTGGGACGCCGCCGCGGCCCCGGGAATATCGCGCTCCGCATTCATCAGCAGGATCGCGGGCAAGGACGGGTTCACGTGATTGGACGGAGATGCGGCGCGACGTGCCGCGGCGCTCGGAAACGCGGCGGCGATGAACCCCTCTTCCTCGGCGCTTCGCCGGGGATCCTCGGTCAGATCGTAGATTCCGGACAGCGCGATCACTCCGGCGAAATGCGGGGTCTCACTGCCCGCCGCGGCGAGCCAACTCGGATCGAGAGCCAGCAAGAGCGCGAGCTGCGCACCGGAAGAATGGCCCGCCAGATAGACCCGCTCGGAGTCGAACTCGCCGGCGGCCACGCGCCGGAGCAGCCCGCCAACCCCCTTGGCCACGTCCTCGGTCGCGGCGGGATGTCGCCCCTCGGCGCCGAGGCGGTGGCGCAGGACCGCGACGGAATGGCCCGCTCTCAGGAGGCCCCGCACGAATCCTTCCTCGACCAGGCGGTCGGGCTGGCGCTCCTGCCAGAAACGACCGTGGATGAAGATGACCAGTGCACCCCCGGGTTCCACAGCGGGGAAGAGGTCGTAGGAGCGATCCCGGCTCGCGGAATCTGACGCTCCGTAGGCCACCTCGCGCTCGACCGAGGCGGCAGAGGCGCGATCAGCGACGATCGTCAGCGCCCCCATGAGGGCGACACAGATCATCGCGATTCCGCTTGGCACCCTCGGCGCCACGGATGCCTCTCCCGCCACTCGCTGAATCCTCCCGCCTCTGCACTCCCCATGGACTGGCTATGGACTGGGAAAGAACGCATTCGAAGCAATCAATCGTACGTGCGTGAAACCCATTCGTCGCGTCGAACGTATCAAAGGGTATGACTACCCACTTCGACGACCAGAATGAGAGCACCGCAACCATGCAGCCCACTGGACAGTCCTCACACGAGCGCCCGGTGCGGTCGCAGGGGTCCTCGCCGAATCCAGGCGCGGACGCGGTGCAGAACCTTCCCTTCCGAGACAAGGCGCTCCTCGAACTCCTCGTCCACATGAGCTTACGAATGCGGCTGCGTGGAGTCGACCTCGAATCTTCGACCGGGCTGCACGGCCGGGAACTCGACCTCATCGCCCTGCTCACGGCGTCGGGCCCGACCAGCGTCAAGAGTCTGGTGGCCGATCTCGCCCTGCCGCGCAGCACGATGACCGCCATCGTCGACCGGCTCGAGGAGCGCGGGCTGGTCCTGCGCCTGCCGAATCCCCACGATCGCCGCTCGGTCATTCTCGAAGCGACACCCGCCGCGCAGGATGCGCTCGGCCGCTACCACGAGGGCATGATGGGACTCGTGAATCACATCAAGAAAGTGCTCCCGGAAGCAGAGCAGGACGAGTTCATCCGCCTCGTCGGGAAGATGGCCGACACGTTCTGACTCGACCGGCGCGGGCCGATCCGGGCAGGCCGAAACGAACGGAACCAAACGGACGGAGCCCCCAGGCTCCGAACCTGATCTCTGTCAGGCAAGGGTCGTTAGGCAAGGGCCAGGCGACGTTCGAGCGAGGTTCAGTCGGGGTCGATCAGGCTCGGCTCGAAATCCTCGGGCGCTTCGTAGCCCATCAGGTCGAGCACCGTCGCGGCGAGATTCGCGAGGCCCTGTGTCTGCGACCCCGATCCCGCCGGCTTGCGCAGCGCCAGCTTCGTTCCCGGCGCGAATACGTGGAGCGGAACCGGGTTCAGCGTATGGCTCGTCTTCGCTTTCAGCGCGCCGCCCGTTCCGGTCGCGGGCTCCCCCGTCTTCTTGTCGATCTCGAACATGCAGTCGGCGTTGCCGTGGTCCGCGGTCACGATCAGCGCGCCGCCGAGCCCCTGAATCACGGGCAAGAGCCGCGCGATCTGCAGATCCACCGCCTCGACCGCCTGCACCGCCGAGTCGCGGTGGCCCGTATGGCCGACCATGTCGCCGTTCGCGTAGTTCACTCGGGCGTGGCGGTAGGTCCCCGTCTGCAGCTCGTCGATCAAGCGGTCCGTGATCTCTGCGGCCTTCATCCAGGGCCGCTCTTCGAAGGGTCTCACATCCGACGGGATCTCGACGTAGGTCTCGACCGCGTCGTCGAAGGCGCCACTGCGGTTGCCATTCCAGAAATAGGTGACGTGTCCGAATTTCTGGGTCTCGCTGATCGCGAGTTGGGGCAGGCCGGCGCGGGCGATGTATTCACCGAGCGTACGCTCGATCTTGGGGGGCGCGACCAGGAAGCGCGAAGGCAGATGCAAGTCTCCGTCGTATTCCATCATGCCCGCGTAGAGCACGTCGAGCTTCGGTCCCCTGAAAAAATGCGGGAAATCTTCGTCTTCGAAGGCCTGGCTGATCTCGATTGCCCGGTCGCCGCGAAAATTGAAGAGCACGAAGGCATCTCCGTCCTCGACCCGCCCGATCGGCTGGTCGTCTCCCTCGACGATCACGAACTGCGGCAGGTTCTGGTCGCCGATGCCCTTCGACTCGTCTCGAAAGGTTTCGATCGCTCGACGACAGGACCGAAAGCCGCGTCCCTCACCGCGAACGTGAACCTGCCAGCCGCGCTCGACCATCTTCCAATCCGCTTCGTAGCGGTCCATGGTCGTCGTCATCCGGCCCCCGCCCGAGGCGATCCGGTAGTCACGCCCCGGCTTCCCGGAGATCGTCTCGAGCAACTCCTCCAATGCGTCGACATAGTCGAGCGCACTCGTCTCCGGAACGTCGCGTCCGTCGAGCAGCACGTGGATCCGCACCCGCTCGATCTCTTCCCGATCGCAGCGCCGCAGGATCGCGAAGAGGTGGTCGATATGGCTGTGCACGTTCCCGTCGGACAAGAGGCCGAGTAGATGCAGCGTCGAGCGGCGCCCGCGCACCCGCTCCGACAATTCTTCCCAGACCCCCGCCTGTGCACCTTCGAAGAGCGTGCCCGACGAAATCGCCGCCGCGACGAGCTTGGCTCCCTGGTCGAAGACCCGGCCCGCACCGATCGCGTTGTGCCCGACCTCACTGTTGCCCATGTCCGCGTCCGAGGGCATCCCGACGGCTTTGCCGTGGGCGACGAGTTCGCCGGAGGGAACGCTGGCCGCGAGATGATCCAGGGTCGGGGTGCGCGCCAGCCAGACGGCATCGGATTCATCTCGCCGACCGCGACCGACGCCGTCCATCACGCAGACGACGACCGGTCCCGAAACGCCGGGGAACTGCCGATTCTTCTGGAGCGTCCACTCACCCATCAACCCGATTCCTCATCCTCTCTCGAGTTCCCTCGAAGGATTCGCTGCAGCAAACGTGGCCGCCCGCACTGCGCGGCCGCCGGTCCGGGCGGATGATAGACTCACCCGTCCATCCGCCCAATAACACGAGGGGGACCGTGCTCCGAAAAGCGCCACTCGTAATTCTGCTCCTGCTCTTCTCGGCCAGCGTGCTCGTCGGCTGTGCCGAAATTCGCGGTGGATCCGGCGCAAGAGAGTCGAAGACCCTGCCCGCGTCGGCCTCGGCAGCCGAGGACACGCCGGAATCGCCCGGCGCGCGGACCTCGAAGGAATCTTCCGGCTCTGCGACCCCGAGCGGAAGCACATCTACCGACGCGAAGGACTCCACCGTTGCGAAAGGCTCCAGCGGGACGAAGAGTTCTCCGGATGCGGAAGCCTCGGACGCGGAAGCGACCGATCCGCAGACCCAGGATGAGGATTCGAAGGCGGAGAAAAAGAAGAAGGAAGACGAGGAGAAACGAAAGCGTCGCATCGTTCTGGACACGGTCTACGATGACAAACGCGTCGGCGCGGACCAGACGAAGCTGATCGAAGCGGAGCTCGGTCTCGTCGAGGACGAGGCCCTGAATCAATTCGTGCGCAGCGTCGCGCTGCGACTGCTTCGCTACGCGCCGCCTCGGCCCTTCGAATACGAATTCAGGATCGTCGATCAGACCGTGCCGAATGCCTTCGCCCTGCCCGGAGGAAAGATCTACGTGTCGCGGGGTCTACTCGCGCTGGTGACGAGTGAAGACGAACTTGCGGGCGTACTGGGTCACGAAATCATCCATGCCGCCGAACGCCATGCCTCGGCGCGCATCGACTACAACCGGCGCCTCAATCCCTTCACCATCGGCCTCCTCCGCGCGGCCGCGGTCGCGGCCTACGGTCGCGACCAGGAGCGAGCGGCAGACGAAGGCGGGCAGATCCTCGCGGCACGCGCCGGCTACGACCCGGTCGGCATCGCGACCTTCCTGCGAAAGCTCGACGCTTCGGAGCGCTATGAGATCGGCTGGTCGCGCCTCCCCTACTTCCTGGCGACCCACCCGACGAGTCCCGAACGCTCCGCCCTCGCCTCCAATCACGCGGCCAGTCTCACGTGGACGCCCCGCCCGGGCATCTCGAGCACAAACCCGAACGGCTATTACGGCGTCATCGACGGGCTGATCCTGGGCGACGATCCGGCGGGCGGCGTATTCGACGAAGAGAACCGGTTCGTGCACCCGGAGCTTCGTTTTTCGATCCGCTTTCCGCAGGGCTGGACGACCATGAATTCACAACAGGCGGTGCGCGCGCTGTCGCCGGGCCGAGATGCGCAGGCAACGCTTACGGCGATGCCCGCCGGCGACCAGAGCATCGACGAGATCGTCGACGAATTCATCGAGAGCGACTTCGAAGGCATGAGCGTGCGCGTCTACGACCGGCGGGAGGTGCGCATCGGCGAACTCCCGGCCGTCCGGATCGAAGGCCGCGCCGTCAGCGGAATCGGCAGCCTCTCGGCGCAGATGACCTTCGTGCGCCACGGCGATCTCGTCTATCGCCTGACAGTGCTCAGCATCGCCGACTCGGCCTTCAAATTCCGCGGCCGAGCACGCGCCTTCGCCCACAGTTTCCGCCCCCTCGATGACGAAGGCGTGCGGTCGCTGAAGGTGACCCGCCTGCGGATCGCCCGGGCCCTCGAAAACGAGACGCTCCAACACCTCTCCGAACGCACCCGAAACGAGCTCGAACTCGTCTACACCGGCGTGCTCAACGGACTCTTCGCCTCGACGACCCTGCCGCGACGAACTCCGATCAAGATCGGAATCGCCGAACCCTATATCCCGAAACCCAGGGCGCCAGGCGACGAGAAGTCCGAGCAGGAGGCGGAGGACGAAGGCGTCGATGAGGGCGCCGCGAAAACCACCGAGCAGTCTATTAGGCAGTTCATCAGAGCGCGATGACGTTTGCGCGGGCTGCGCCGTCGGGCGTCTCCCGCGCGATTCGGCGCAGGATCCGCTCGAGACGCGGATTCGCTTCCATGATCCGGCGGAAGCGACCCTCGCCGAGAACCACGAGCCAGCATTTTCCTCCGGCCACGATATCGCCCGAGGCGATGCGCCCATCGATGAGTGCCAGACCGCCGAACACGTCGCCGAGCCCGAGCTCGCCGACATTCTTGCCCGCCTTGCGAATCGAGAGCGAACCCGAGAGAACGACGAAGAGCCCGTCCGGGGCCTTGCCCGCTTCGACGATCGTCGTGCCCGCCGCGACTTCGAGGAAGCGGAACTGGCGCGCGACCGATTCAC
The DNA here is from genome assembly GCA_037576205.1 of Pyrocystis lunula. Classification (NCBI taxonomy): domain Eukaryota; class Dinophyceae; order Gonyaulacales; family Pyrocystaceae; genus Pyrocystis; species Pyrocystis lunula. Next base: position 2,833 of record JAPIWU010261324.1, on the reverse strand, counting down.
GCTCCGCGTGCGCGAAGGCCGAGAAGAAGAGGTTGGTACGGATCTGGCGATCGATGAGGCGGGCCCGCAGGAAGCGCAGGATATTGCGCGCCACCGAAGGCTCCTCGCGAATCAATTCCCACAACACGCGCCGATCGATCGCCAGCAGTTTGGTCGCGACGATCGCCTCGATCGTGGCATTTCGCGGCTGCTTCGCCATCAATCCGATCTCGCCGAAGAACTCCCCGCGTTCGAGGACGGCGAGCTTGCGCCGACGCGCGCCCTCGGCGATGGGCACGACGGCGCCGTCGACCACGACGTAGAGGCTGTTGGCTTCGTCGCCCTGGCGGAACAACACTTCCCCCGCTGCCAGCGCCACAACCCGTGCCTTGCGGATCAGGGTGTGAAGACTCGCGGGATCGAGATCGCCGAAGAGGGGAGTATTCGCGAGTTCGCTACGAAGCGAGGCTCCTCGCGCCTGCCCCTCGCTGGAGGCCGCCCCCGGCGCGAGACAACGCGACTGCGCCGCGGCGAGATCACGAAGATCGGTCTTGGACGACCACTCGTCGAGTTTGAGATCGAGCGCCGCTTCGTCTTCCGGCGCGCGACTCACATCGATCGGAATCTCGTCGACACCCCTGGGCGTCGCCTCCCCGATCTGGACGGACCGCGCCCCGGGCACGACCTCCCGCAGGACCAGCGAATCGATCGCGTCATCGATCTCCGCGGCAACCGCGGTCCCCGCCGCTGATGCGGAACCACGCATGCCCTCCCGGCCCGTCGGCTTCGGTCCGCCGCCCTTCGGCGGGTCGGCAGCGACGCGTCGTCGGGACATCGGCGGCTCTTGGCTAGTCGGCGGACCTTCGATGTGCGGACCTTCGATGTAGAGGAGATCGAGGGTTTCGAGGGTCTGGGCGTCCTCGGGTTCGACTTCGAGGATCGCGGTGCAGGTGGCGATCGCATCGAGCACGAGCCCCTGATCGATCTGGAGCTCCAGCGCCCGCCGGTGGGCCGCCACGGCGCCGCGCATGTCCGCACGCGACTTGAGAAGATGCGCCGCGCGGCGCGGCCAACGCGGCTCGTTCGGCTCCTGCTGCGCGAGCAATGTCAGCGCGCCGAGCGCCGCTTCGAGCTTCTTCGCCCGCAGCGTCTGGTTGAGGCGCTCTTTCAATCGTTCGACGGATGGCATCGGACTCCTCGCCACCCACGAGTCGGAAACCCGGGTCGCCCCGCCGCAGACCTCGGGCAATTCCGATCGCGTGCGCACGTCGAGGAAGTCGCGGCGCCTGCGATTCGAGGGGGTCTTCCGTCATCGGCTGAAACACCGACGCCCGCGCGTGACCCGGATCACGACGCCGCCGACTCCTTCGCTTCGCGAACCCCGCGCACGGGATCACGGCCCGGGCGCAGAATCGCTACGCTGTCGATACGCGCGGCGAGCAGACTGCGCCAAGGGTTTGACCCGCGGGAGGGACGACGGGATGAAGGAAGCTGCGAGGAGCTGGGCTCGAGGTAGGGCATGGATCGCCGAGACCTTCTGCCTCGCGCTGCTGATCGTGCCGCTCTCGATCGGGGCGACTTCCGCAGCGAGCCAGGAAACCGGCCCGGAAATGCCCGTGGTGGGCGGCGGCGGCGATGCTGCGCTCGACGAAGACGCCCCGCTCGTCGCAGAACAGCCGAGTGCCCTCGCGCAGTTCACCACCGGCGTCGAGAATCGCGAACCGATCGACCAGGTCACCTTCGTCCCGAATAGCGTCCGCACGATCACGTTCTTTTCGGATCTGCGCGGACTGCAGGGCCAGACCGTGACCCATCGATGGATCTACCGCGGAGAGACTCAGGCCGAGATCCCCTTCGAAGTTCGCGGTCCGCGCTGGCGCGTGTGGTCGCGCAAAGACCTCGTCGAAGACGCCGTCGGCGACTGGACCGTCGAGATCGTGACCGAGAGCGGCGAGGTCGTGGCGGCGGAGACCTTTACCTACTCGGCGCCAGACGCCTAGCGAAAGGCCTGGCCAAGGGCTCCGCGGAGCTTCTTCGCTCAGGCCTTCGACGGGGTCGGGCGCACCCGTTCATTCCGCTTGCGCGCGCCGTCCAGAATCAAGTCCACCCGCTCCTGGATCTTGCGGGCGAGGAGAGATTCGAGTGCTTCTTCGCTCGCCTCCTCCCGTCGCCTGAGTCCCGCGATCAGCCCGCCCTCGACGGCTTCGATCAACATCTCGGTCAGGTCGAGGGCGCCGAGGTCTCCGCGAACGCGTTCGCCTTCCTGCTCCCGCCTCAGGCCTTCGATCAGCGGACGTCGGTCGAGTCCGCTCCGACCCGCGGCCCGGCCCGCCTCAGACCAGGCTTCGAGACGCAGTGCCGGCTCGACCGCGGAAGCACGCGCGATCTCGCGGCAGGCGGCGCGAACCGCAGAGCGGAGACTCCGGCCGTGGTCGAGGGCTGCGGCGGCGGCCAATACCAGCGCTGCTTCGACTTCCCCCCGAACCCAGGCTTCCGCCAGCTGGCCCTTGGTCGGGTAGTAGTTGAAGAGGGTCGCCGGCGAGATTTCGCTCGCTTCCGCGATCCGAGAAAGATTCGTTCGGCGGATGCCCTCGCGACGAAACAATGCGATCGCATTCGCGAGGATCCTCTCCCGCGTCTTCTGCTTCTTGGAGCGCCTCAGCGTGCTCGCTTCCTCGGACATCGCGACTTCACCCTCCAATAAATATATTTACTATAAAGTTATATTAACTATTCTTTTCGGCAACTCCACGACAACTCCAGGGATTTATAGTTTCTATATTTTTATGAACACGGTCATCGGGCCGGGTCTGCTAGGGTGCGCCGCCGATGTGTTCCGACCTTCGAGCGCCCC
>JAPIWU010260214.1:0-12270 GCA_037576205.1 Pyrocystis lunula | reverse complement strand
CCAAAAATCCAAAAATCCAAAAATCCAAAAATCCAAAAATCCAAAAATCCAAAAATCCAAAAATCCAAAAATCCAACCCGAAATCCCAAAATCCTAAAATTCAAAATCAAAAATCAAAAATCAAAAATCAAAAATTCAAAAAATAAGAAATCCAAAATCCAAAATCCAAACATCCAAAAATCAGAAATCCAAAATCCCAAATTCACCAATCCAAAATACAAAAAGCCCAAAGCCAAACATTCAAAAATCAAAAATACAAAATCCACAATCCAAACATCCAAAAGTCCAAAATCAAAAGTCCAAATCAACAAATCCAAAATCCAAAATCTAACAATTCAAAAATCCAAAAATCCAAAATACAAAATCAAAAAACCCAAATCCAAGAAGCCAAAATCCAAAGTCCCAACATCCAACAATCAAAAAATCAAAAATCCAAAATCCCAAACCCAAAATCCAAACATCCAATAATTCAAAATCCAAAATCAAAAATCAAAAATCAAAACATAGAACAATTCAAAAATCCTGAATCCAAAATCCCAAATTCACCAATCCAAAATACAAAAATCCAAAATCCAAACATTCAAAAATCCAAAATACAAAATCCACAATCCAAACATCCAAAAATCCAAAACATCAAAAATCCAAAATCCAAGATCCAAAATCCACAAATTCAAAAATCCTATATACTTCAATCCAAAAGTCAAAAATACAAAATCCAACAATCCAAAATCCAAAAATTCAAATATTCAAAATCCAAAAATCCAAAATCCAAAAATCCAAAAATCCAAAATCCAAAACCCCAAATCCAAAAATCCAAAAATCCAAAATCAAAAATCAAAAATCCAAAAAGTCCAAAATACAAAATACAAAATCCACAATGCAAACATCCAAAAATCCAAAATCCAAAATCCAAATCCAAAAATCCAGAATCCCAAAATTCACAAGTCCAAAATCCCAAATCCAAAAATCCGAAATCCAAATATTCAAAAGTCCAAAATCCAAAAATCCAGAATCCAAAAATCAAGAATCAAAAATCAAAAAACAAAAAATAAGAAATCCAAAATCCAAAATCCAAACATCCAACAATCAAAAATCCAAAAGCCCAAATTCACAAATCCCAAATACAAAAATCCCAAATCCAAACATTCAACAATCAAAAATACAAAATCCACAATCCAAACATCCAAAAATCCAAAATCAAAAATCCAAATCGAAAAATCCAAAATCCCAAATCTAAGGATTCAAAAATCCAAATTATTTAAATCCCAAAATCCAAAATCCAAAAATCCAAAATTCAAAAATTCAGAAATCCCAAATCCAAAAATCCAAAGTCCAAAAATCCACACATTCAAAAGTCCAAAATCCAAAATCCAAAATCCAAATAAAAAATCCGGAATCCAAAATCCAAAATCCAAAAATCCAAAAATCCAATATACGAACTCCACAATCCAAACATCCAAAAATCCAAAAGCAAAAATACAAATCAAAAAATACAAAATCCAAACATCCAAAATCCAAAATCCAAAATCCAAATAAAAAAATCCGAAATCCTAAATCCAAAATCCCAAAATTCAAAAATCCAATATATGAACTCCACAATCCCAAAATCCAAAAATCCAAAGTCTTAAATACAAATCAAAAAATCCAAAATCCAAAATCCCAAAATTCAAGAATTCAAAAATCCAATATGCTAAAATCCAAAATCCAAAATCCAAACGTCCAAAATCCCTAAATTCAAAAATCCAAAATCCACAAATCCAAAATCCAGAAATCGAAAGTCCAAAAATACAAAAATCAAAAATCCAAAATCCAAAAATCAAAAATCAAAAATCAAAAATCAAAAATACAAAATCCACAATCCAAACATCCCAAAATCAAACATCCCAAACCCAAAATCCAAAATACACCATCCAAATTCCAAACATTCCAAAATCCAAACTACAAAATCCACAATACAAACATCCAAAAATCCAAAATCAAAAATCCAAATCAAGAAATCAAAAATCCAAAATCCAAAATCCAAAAATTCAAAAATCCAATATACTTAAATCCAAAAATCCAGCATCCAAAATCCAAAAATCCAAAATCCAAAAATTCAAAAATCCAAAACCCAAAATCCAAAAATCCGTAATCCAAATTTTCAAAAGTCCAAAATCCAGAAATCCAGAATCCCAAAATCGAAAAATAAAAATAAAAAATAAAAAATAAAAAAAACAAAAATCCTAAATCCAAAACCCGTAAATTCAAAAATCCAAAATCAAAAATCCCAAATTCACACATCCAAAATACAATAATCCAAAATCCAAAAAATTTAAAATCCAAAATACAAAATCCACAATCCAAACATCCAAAAATCCAAAAACAAAAATCCAAATCAAAACATCAAAAAATCCAAAATCCAAAATCCAAAAATTCAAAAATCCCATATACTAAAATCCAAAAATCCAAAATCCAATATCCCAAATTCACAAATCCAAAATCCAAAAACCCCAAAGTCCAGAAATCAAAAATCCAACATCCAAACTCCAAAAATCCAAACATCCAAAATCAAAAATCCAAAATCAAAAAATCAAAAGTCAAAAATAAAAAACCCAACTCCAACAATTCAAAAATCCAAAATACAGAAATCCAGAATCCCAAAATTCAAAAATCCAATATACTAAAATCCAAATTCCAAAAATCAAAAATCCAAATATTCAAAAGTCCAAAATCCAAACATCCAGAATCCCAAAATCCAAAAATTCAAAAATCAAAAATCCCAAATCCGAAAATCCAAAAATCAAAAAGCAAAAAATCTAAAAATCAAAAATCCTAAATCCAAAACCCATAAATTCAAAAATCCAAAATCCAAAATCCCAAATTCACACATCCAAAATACAATAATCCAAAATCCAAAAAATTTAAAATCCAAAATACAAAATCCAAAATCCAAACATCCAAAAATCCAAAAACAAAAATCCAAATCAAAAATCCAAATCAAAAAATCCAAAATCCAGAATCCAAAATCCCAAAAATCCAAAATCCAATTTACTCAAATCCAAAAATCCAACATCCCAAATCCACGAATCCAAAATCCGAAAATTCAAAAATCCAAAATCCAAAAATCCAACGTCCAACAATCCAAATCCAAAAATAAAAAATCCAAAATCCCAAATCCCAAAATCCAAAAATCTGAAATCAAAAATCAAAAATCCCAAAATCAAAAATCCAAAATACAAAATACACAATACAAAATCCACAATCCAAACATCCAAAAATCCAAAATCCAAAATCCAAATAAAAAAATTCGAAATCCAAAATCCAAAATCCAACAAGTCAGAAGCCAATATACAAAATCCACAATCCAAAAATCCAAAAATCCTAAATCAAAAATCCAAATCAACAAATCCAAAATCCAACACCCAAAATCCAAAAATTCAAAAATCCAATATACTTAAATCCAAAAATCCAAAAATCCAAATCCAAAATACACAAATACAAAATCCAAAAAATCCAAAATCCAAAATCCAAAAATCCAAAAATTCAAAAATCAAAAATCAAATCAACAAATCAAAAAAACACAACAATCCAAAATCAAAAATCCAGAAGCAAAAAATCAAAAGTCAAAATCCAAAATCCAAAATCCAAAAATTCAAAAATCCAGTATACTTAAATCCCAAAATCCAAAATACAAAATCCACAAATCCAAAATCCGCAAATCCAGAATCCAAAAACGTCCAAAATCCAAAATCTAAAATCCAAAATCCAAAACTCAAGAATCAAAAAACAAAAATCAAAAAATCAAAAAACCAAAATCAAAAAAACAAAATCCAAAAATCCGAAAATTCGAAATCCAAAATCCCTAATTTACACATCCACAATACAAGAATCCAAAGTCCAAAAGTTCAAAAATCCAATCTACAAAATCCACAATCCAAACATCCAGAAATCCAAAATCAAAAATCCAAATCAAGAAATCCACAGTCCAAAGTCCAAATTCAAAATTCAAAAACCCAATATACTTAAATCCAAAATCCACAAATCCCAAATCCACGAATCCACGAATCCACAAATCCAAAATCCAAAAATCCAAAAATCCAAAATTCAAAAATCCCAAAATCCAAAATCCAAAAATCAAAAAGCCAATATCCAAAATCCAAAATCCAAAAATCAAAAACCTAAGATCCAGAATCGAAAATCAAAGAATCAAAAATTCAGAAATTCAAAAATCAAAAATCCAAAATCCAACAATTCAAGAATCCAAAATCCAAAGTCCCAAATTCACGCAACCAACATACAAAAATCCAAAGTCCACACATTCAAAAATCCAACCTACAAAATCCACAATCCAAACATCCAAAAATCCAAAATCAAAATCCAAATCAAGAAATCCAAAGTCCAAAATCCAAAATGAAACATTCAAAAACCCTATATACTTAAATCCAAAATCCACAAATCCACACATCCAAAAATCCCAAATCCAAAAATCCAAAAATCACAAATCCAAAAATCCCAAATCCAAAAATCCAAAAATCCCAAGATCCAAAATCCAAAAATCCAAAATCCAAAATCCAAAATCCAAATTCCAAAATCAAAACATCAAACATCCCAAACTCAAAAAATCAAAAATCCAAAATCAAAATTCCAAAATCCAAAATCAAAAATCCAAAAATTCAAAAATCCCAAATCAAAAATCCCAAATTCACAAATCCAAAATACAAAAATTCAACATCCAAAAATTCAAGAATACAAAATACAAAATCCACAATCCGAACATCCAAGAATCCAAAACCCAATATCCAATTAAAAAATCCAAAATCCCAAATCCAAAAATTCAAAAATCCAAAATACAAAATCCACAACCCACAAATCCAAGAACCCAAAGTCAAAAATCAAAATCAAAAATACAGAATCCAAAATCCAAAATCCAAAATGTCAACAATCCAATATACTTAAACCCAAAAATCCAAATTCCAAAAATCCAAAATTCAAAAATCCAAAAATCCAAAATCCCAAAATCCAAAATCCAAAAATCCAGAATCCAAAAATCCAATTTTAAAAATCCAAAATCCAAAAATCAAAAAATCCAAAATCAAAGATCAAAAATATAGAAATCAAAAAAACCAAATCCAACATACAAAATACAAAATCCACAATCCAAACACCCAAGAATCCAAAACCCAATATCCAATTTAAAAAATCCAAAATCCAAAATTCCAAAATCCAAAAATTCAAAAATCCAAAATACAAAATCCACAACCCCAAAATCCAAGAACCCAAAGTCAAAAACCCAAATCAAAAATCCATTATCCAAAATTTAAAAATTCAAAAATCCAATATACTTAAATCCAAAAATCCAAAATCCCAAATCCAAAATCCAAAAATGCAAAAATCCAAAATCCAAGAATCCAAAATCAAAAAATCCAAAAATTCAAAAATCCAAAATCCCAAAATCCAAAATCCCAAAATTCAAATATCCAAAATCCAAGAATCCAAAATCAAAAAATCTAAAAATTCAAAAATCAAAAATCCAAAATCCAGAATCCAAAAATCAAAAAATCCAAAATCCAAAATCAGAAATCAAAAATCAAAAATCAAAAATCAGAAATCAGAAATCAGAAATCAGAAATCAGAAATCCAAACAGTCAAAAATCCAACATCAAAAATCCCAAATTCACAGATCCAAAATACAGAAATCCAAAATCCAAAATTTCAAAAATCCAAAATACAAAATCCACAATCCAAACATCCAAAATGCCAAAATCCAAAATCCAAGTCAACAAATCCAAAGTCCAAGATCCAAAATCCAAAAGTCAAATTTCCAATATACTTAAACCCAAAATCCAAGATCCCAAAATCCAAGATCCAAAAATGCAAAAATCCAAAATCCAAACATCCAGAATCCAAAAATCCAAATCCAAAAACCCAAAATCCAAAACCCAAAATCCAAAAATCAAAAAATCCAAAATCCAAAAATCCAACATCCAAAAATTCAAAATCCAAAATCCAAAAATCCAAAATCCAAATATCCAAACATTCAAACATCAAACATCAAAAATCCCAAAATACAAAAATCCCCACATCAAAAATCAAAAATCCAGAAATCCAAAAGTAAAAAATAAAAAAGCCAAAATCAAAAATCAAAAATCCAAAAATCCAAAAATCCAATATCCAAAAATCCAAAATCCAAAATCAAAAATACGAAAATTCAAAAATCCAAAAATTCAAAAATCCAAAATCCCAAATCCCAAATTCACAAATCCAAAAGACAAAAATCCCAAATCCAAAAATTAGGAAATCCAAAATACAAAACCCACAATCCAAACATCCAACAATCCGAAATCAAAAATCCAAAGCGAAAAATCCAAAATCCAAAATCCAAAATCCAAAAATTCATAAATCCTATTTTCTTGAATCCCAAAATCCAAAATCCAGAAATCCAAAATCCAAAAATTCAAAAATCCAAAATCCAAAAATCCAAAAGCCAAATATCCAAAAATTCAAACATCAAAAATCCAAAATCCAAAATCCAAAAATCCAAAATTAAAAATCAAAAAATCAAGAATCAGAAAATCTAGAATTCCAAAATCAAAAATCAAAAATACAAAGTCCACAATCCAAACATCCAAGAACCCAAAATCAAAAATCAAAATAAAAAATCCAAAATACAAAAATACAAAATCCAAAAATACAAAAATCCAAAATACAAATCCACAAGCCAAACATCCAATAATCCGAAATCAAAAATACAAAGCAAAAAATCCAAAAATCCAAAATCCAAAATCCAAACATTCATAAATCCAATATACTTGAATCCAAACACCCAAAATCCAAAATCCCAAAATCCAAAATCCAAAAATTCAAAAATCCAAAATCCAAAAATCCAAAATCCAAATATCCAAAAAGTCAAAATCCAAAATACAAAATTTAAATCCAAAAATCCAAAACCAAAAATCAAAAATCAAAAAATCCAAAATACAAAATCCAAAATCCAAAATCCAAAGTCCCAAAATTCAAAAATCAAAAATCCCAAATCCCAAAATCACCAATATCCAAAATACAGAAATCCAAAATCCAAGAATTCAAAAATCCAAAATACAAAATCCAATCCAAACATCCAAAAGTCCAAAATCAAAAATCCAAATCAGAAAATCTAAAAAATCCAAAATCCAAAAATCCAAAAATCCAATATACTTGAATCCAAAAATCCAAAATCCAAAAATCCAAACATCCAAAAATCCAAAAGTCCAAAATCCAAAAATCCAAAATCCAAACATCCAAAAATCCAAAAATCCAAAAATCCAGAAAACCAAAATCAAAAATCCAAAATCCAAAAATCCAAGAATCCCAAAATCCAAAAATCCCAAATCCCAAATCCCAAATCCCAAATTCACAAATCCAAAATTCACATATCAAAAATACAAAAATCCAAAATCAAAAAATTCAACAATCCACAATCCAAGCATCCAAAAATCCAACAGCACAAATCCAAATCAAGAAATCCCAAAGCCAAAAGCCAAAATCCAAAAATCCAAAATCCAATATACTTAAACCAAAAATCCAAAATTTAAACATCCAAAAATCCAAACATCCAAACATCCAAAAATCCAAATTCAGAAATCCAAAATCCAAAAATCCCAAAATCCAGAAATCCAAAATCCAAAATCCAAACCCCAAAAATCAAAAAATCAAAAATCAAAAATCCAAATAAAAAAGCCAAAATCCAAAATCCAAAATCCAAAAATTCAAAAATCCAAATACAAAATCCACAATCCAAACATCCAAAAGTCCAAAATACAAAATCCAAATCAACAAATCCAGAATCCAAAATCCAAAAATCCAAAAATCCAAAAATCCAATATACTTAAATCCAAAAATCCAAAATCCCAACATCCAAAAATCCAAAAGCCAAAAATCCAAAAATCCAAAAATCCAATTTCCAAAACCCAAAATCCAAAAATCCAAAAATCTAAAATCCAAAATCAAAAATCAAAAAAGCAAAAAATCCAAAATACAAAATCCAAAATCCAACAAGTCAAGAACCCCAAATCCAAAATCCCAAATTCACAAATCCAAAATACAAACATCCGAAATCAAAAAATTCAACAATCCAAAATACAAAATCCAAAATCCAAACATCCAAAAATCAAAAATAAGAAATCCAAATCAACAAATCCAAAATCCAAAATCCAAATTCCGAAAATTCAAAAATCCAATATACTTAAATCCAAAAATCCAAAATCCAAAAATCCAAAAATCCAAAATCCAAAAATCCAAAATCCAAAATCAAAAAAACCAAAATCCAAAATCCAAAATTGCAAACATTCAAAAATCCTATATACAAAATCCACAATCCAACAATCCCAAAATCAAACATCAAAAATACAAATCAAAAAATCCAGACTCCAAAATCCAAAATCCAAAAATTTTAAAAATCCAATATACTCAAATCCAAAATCCAAACATCCAAAATCCAGAAATTCAAAAATCCAAAATCCAAAAATCCAAAATCCAAAAATCGAAAAAACCAAAAATCAAAAATCAAAAATCCAAAGATCCAAAAATCAAAAATCAAAAAGCAAAAATCAAAAAATCCAAAATACAGAATACAAAATACAAAATACAAAATACAAAATCCACAATCCACAATCCAAACAACCAAAAATCCAAATCAAAGAATCCAAAATCCAAAATCCAAAATCCAATATACAAAAGCCACGATCCAAACATCCAAAAGTCCAAAATCAAAAATCGAAATCAACAAATCCAGAATCCAAAATCCAAAATACAAAAATCCAAAAATCCAATAAACTTAAATCAAAAAAATCCACAATCCAAAATCCAACATCCAAAAATCCAAAATCCAAAAAATTCAAAAACCCAATCAAAAAATCCAAAATCCACAAATCCAAAAATTCAAAAACCCAAAATCCAAAATCCAAATAAAAAATCCAAAAATCAAAAATCAACAAATCAAAAATCAAAGAATCAAAAAAGCCAAAATCCAAAATCCAAAACCCATAAATTCAAAAATCAAAATCCAAAATCCCTTATTCACAAATCCAAAATACAAAAATCCAACATCGAAATATTCAAAAATCCAAAATACAAAATCCACAATCCAAACATCCAAGAACCCAGAATCAAAAATCCAAATCAACAAATCCAAAATCCAAAATCCAAAATCCCACAATTCAAAAATCCAATATACTTAAATCCAAAATCCAAAAAGTCAAAAATCAAAAATCCAGAAATTCAAAAATCCAAAATCCCAAAATCCAGAATCCAAAAATCCCAAAATTCAAAAATCAAAAATTCAGAAATCCAAAATACAAAATCCCAAATCCAAAAATCAAAAATCCAAAATCCAAAAGCCAAAATCCCAAATCCAAAAATTCAAAAATCCAAAATACAAAAATCCAAAATCCAAAAATCCAGAAAACCAAAAATCCAAAATCCAAAATCCAAAGATCCAAAAATCAAAAATCAAAAATCAAAAATCAATTAATTAAAAAAACCAAACTACAAAATACAGAATACAAAATCCACAATCCAAACATCCAAACATCCAAAAATCCAAATCAAAAAATCCAAAATCCAAAATCCAAAATCCCAAATCCAAACATCCAAGATCCAAATATTCAAAAGTCAAGAATCCCAAAACCCAGAATCCAACAATCCAAAAATTCAAAGATCAAAAATCCAAAATCCCAAAATACAAAATCCAAAATCCAATAATCCACAAAACCAAAATCCACAAATCCAAAATCCGAAATTTCAAAAATCCAAAATCCCAAAATCCAAAATCACAAAAATCCAAAAGTTCAAAATCCAAAATCCAAAAATCAAAAACTCAAACATCAAAAATCAAAAATCCAAAAAACAAAAATCCAAAATCCACAATCCAAACACCCAAAAAGCCAGAATCCAAAATCCAGAGCAACAAATCCAAAATACAAAAAATCCAACATCAAAATATTCAAACATCCAAAATACAAAATCCACAATCCAAACATCCAAGAACCCAGATTCAAAAATCCAAATCAACAGATCCAAAATCCAAAGTCCAAAATCCAAAAATTCAAAAATCCAATATACTTAAATCCAAAACCCAAAAAGTCAAAATCCACAAATCCAAAAATTCAAAAATCCAAAATCCAAACATCCAAAATCCAAAAATCCAAAAATTCGAAAATCAAAAAATCCCGAAATCAAAGAATTCGAAAGTCAAAATGCCAAAAGTCAACAAATCAACAAATCAACACATCAACAAATCAACAAATCAACAAATCAACAAATCAACGAATCCAAAGTCCAAAAAGCCAAAAATCCCAAAATCAAATCAAAAATCCCAAATTCACATATCCAAATTACAAAAATCCAACATCAAAGTTTTCAAAAATCCAAAATACAAAACCCACAATCCAAACATCCAAGAACCCAAAATCAAAAGTCCAAATCGAAAAATCCAAAATACAAAATCCAAAATCCAAAAATTCTAAAATCCAATATACTTAAATCCAAAAATCCAAAATACAAAATCCAAAAATCCAATCCAAAAATACCAAAAATCCAAAATCCAAAATCAAAAATCCAACAATTCAAAAACCCAATATACTTAAATCCAAAATCCCAAATCCAAAAAACCAAAAATCCAAAAATCCAAGGATCAAAAATCCAAAAATCAAGACATCCAAAATCCAAAATCCAAAAAGTCAAGAATCCAAAATCCAAAATTCCAAATTCACAAACCCAAAATACAAAAATCCAAAATCAAAAAATTCAACAATCCAAAATACAAAATCCACAATCCAAACATCCAAAAATCAAAAATAAGAAATCCAAATCAACAAATCCAAAATCCAAAATCCAGAAATTCCAAATCCAAAAATTCGAAAATCCAAAATACAAAATCCAAAAATCCAAAAATCCAAACCCAAAAATCGAAAATCCAAAAATCCAAAATCCAAAAATCCAAAAATCCAGAAATCCAAAATCCAACAATCCAAAATCCCAAGTCCAAAAATACAAAAATCCAAAAAAAGCAAACATCCAAAATCCAAAAATCCAAAAATCAAAAATCAATAGTCAAAAATCAACAAATCAACACATCAACAAATCAACATATCAACACATCCAAAATCCAAAAATCCAAATATGCAAAAATCAAAGATCCAAAATCCCAAATTCACAAATCCAAAATACAAAAATCCAACATCAAAAAATTCAAAAAGCCAATATACGTAAATCCACAATCCAAAATCCAGAAATTCCAAATCCCAAAAACAAAAATCCAAAATCCAAAAATCCAAAGTCCAAAAATCCAAACATTCAAAAATAAAAAATCCAAATTCCAAACTCTAATCCAAAATCAAACATCACAAAGCAAAAAAATCAAAAAGTCCAAATTCCAAATCACAAAATACAAAAATTCAAGAATCCGAAATCCCAAATCCCAAATTCACATATCCAACATACAAAAATCCAAAATCCAAGAATTCAAAAATCCAAAATACAAATTCCACAATCCAAACATCCAAAAATCCAAAATCCAAAATCCAGATAGGAAAGTCCCAAATCCCAAATCCAAATTCCAAAAATTCAAAAATCCAATATACTTAAATACGAAATTCCAAAATACAAAATCCAGAAATCCAAAATCCAGAAATCTAAAATCCAAAAATCCCAAAATCCAAAATCCAAAGTCCCAGAATCCAAAAATCAAAAATCACAAATCTCAAATTACAAATCACAAATCAGAAAATCCAAGATCCAAACATTCAAAAATCCAAACTACAAAACCCACAATCCAAACATCCAAAATCAAAAATCAAAAGTCCAAATCAAAAAATACAAAATCCAAAATCCAAAATCCAAAAATTCAAAAATCCAATTAACTTAAATCCACAAATCCAAAATCCAAAAAGAAAAAATCGAAAATTCAAAATTCCAAAATCCAAAATCCAAACATCCAAAAGCCAAACATCCAATCATCCAACAATCCAATCATCCAAAAATCCAAAATCCAAAACCAAAGATCCAACAATCCAACAATCCAAACATCCAAAATCAAAAAGAAATAATCAATCCAAAATCCACAATCCACTGTCCACAATCCACAATACAAACATCCAAATAGCCAACATCAAAAATCAAAAATTAAAAAATGAAAAATCAAAAATAAAAAATCCAAAAGCCAAAATCCAACAATTCAAGAATCCAAAATCCACAATCCACAATCCAAAAATCCAAAAATCCAAAATCAAAAATCCAAATCAACAAAGCCAGATC